>LPNX010941025.1:385781-447830 GCA_001517045.1 Pseudotsuga menziesii | reverse complement strand
TAGGATTCGGTTATGATTGTGGTTCTCTCATTTCTATTTAAAGGAGAGAGCTTCTCATTTATAAGGGGTCTTTGGCTCTTGGATCTGAATAATAGAAAGACTTTTTTTGTGGAAATTTTATGGATCTGCTTTGCATCTGATGTTCTCAAATGGTGATCGGATAGTATTCTGCTTTCTAGCATTGTGGAAATTCTTGTGAGATCTATATTTTTCTACTATCATTGTTTTGTCTACAAGAGGGCATTTTGGCTGGAGCCTTTTTGCAGGGGGACCTCAACTCACTTGGTTTTCTTCGTCTTCGATCAGAGGGTTTTCATTAGTTTCATTGTGATATATGATTACTTCGTTTTACTTTCTTGTAGCATTTGGTTTCTTTATCTCGTATCGACAAATTTGATATTGTTGACGTTTGCTCATGCAGGATAGGGGGCGCATTGGTGGCTTGTGGCTTACATCCCTCATAGAAATCATTGGGATCTTCCAGAATTGATCGGGATAGCAAAGATCATCACTGTTAAAGACTTCTACAAGCATTTCCAGGTAAGATCTAACAGGTAAGTCTCTTCTCTTCAAATCTTATTCCATTGTACCTTGCTTTACTTCAATTTTTCTGAAAACTCCTAAAATACTAAAAACCCTAAAAAGCACTAAATCTGGGGATAGTCCGATCTTTGGCCAAACCATTTCTGGGTTTCATAGATTGGGCCTCCCCTTCACCAAATCTACTGCAACGCTGGTCAAACTCCTGCTGGTTTGACCTCAATCTAATTTTTAGCCAGAAAACTGCATAAACCCCCACTAAAACTTTGACCTGGTAGGGTTTTGAATTTTTCTAAATTCTGACTTCACAGACGGATAGATAGAGTCCCACACAGTCCAAATCACCCTCAATGTTGTCCAGATTCTTGGCAGTTTGACCTAGATCTGAGTTT
Source organism: Pseudotsuga menziesii (assembly GCA_001517045.1). Classification (NCBI taxonomy): domain Eukaryota; kingdom Viridiplantae; phylum Streptophyta; class Pinopsida; order Pinales; family Pinaceae; genus Pseudotsuga; species Pseudotsuga menziesii. The sequence goes on along the minus strand of LPNX010941025.1, from coordinate 446,898 downwards.
TGACTGAAACAACCCTAGCGCCCCCACTGAAAACTGGACTTTTTCGAAATTGATTTTTTTCTGAAATCTGACAAGATAGGCTGATAGATCATGGCTTAAGCACTCCAGAACATCCCCAACGCTGAGCTAGTTCCTTCCAGGTTGCCCTAGATCTGAAAAATTGGTTTTCAGCCCCCTAGCCCCCCTCATCAGATTTTGACTTTTCTAGATCTGATTTTTCTTGCGATTTTTTGATTTGGGTTTGTAGATCAGGCTACCTTGACCTCATTTCTCCTTCAAAGCTGAGCTGATAGTCTCTTGGTGGCTATAGATCTGCAGATCTACTTCTCCAAGCTTTAGCGCTAGCCCTCCTCCTGCTGGATTTCCTGTAACCTGAGTTTTTCGGGCCAAATCCTTTTCTGGGTCCATAGATCAGGGTATATCCCAGGTGAGTTCACTGAAACGTTGGGTTGATGCTGACTCCATTGCCCAATGCACATAAGGCATTGATCTCCTAGCTAGCGCTAGCCCTAACTTGACCTCACTCCCATTCCCTTTGCCAACATTCATTTACAAGTCAAGTTACCTATCTTTCACTAAGTCGGTCTCCTTGGTACTAAACAGTCCCAACTCTGTCCTTGCTTACCCTGTCACGGTTACGTTTCCCAAGACAGTGGGCATCCCCATAAGTTGCTAGTACCTAAACCCTAGAGCTAGGGTTTTCATTCACCTTGCACCTTACGTACCTTAATGCCCCATTTGATCTGTTCTGGTGTCTAGGTCTGATCTCTCCTGTCGGGAGCAGATCCGAGTCTCCCCCGTTGTTGTCTTGGACTAGGATAACATAAAGTGAAGGTTGTCTNTTTGGGAGTCTAGGCAGTCGTGGTTCCACCCCTTAGTTGCTTGCCCCTCTACCATCCATCTTGGATCCACCTCACACAGGCAACTACAAGGCGGGTGATAACAGGAACCTAGAGGCTAGAACACTGTTGAATTCCTCCCTTCAAAAAAAATTTCTGCCATTATAGGTTTCTTCAAGGCCAACAGCTAGTACAAAGCATTAATTTGGAAAGGGGGGCAGAAGTCCAAACCCTGTTCCACTTGGCACCCTCCAAAGGTTGATCTGTGATCAGGATTAGTAACTTCTCATATCCCTCTCACTGTGTGGTATCCTCTGCCTGAAGAAGGCACTCAAATTAGGGATCCATCCAGATTTTGATAAATTGGGGCTCCATATCTTACTCTAGTAGTGGAGTCATGTAAGCCATCTTCAAGGTATCAGGCATGCCTTCAAAGCTAGAGCTAGGTTTCAAACCTCTCAATTGTTCATTATAGGCATTACTCCAAGTGTATATATCTATTAAAAGTTTGATGCTTTTTCCTGTTAACCAGGACCTTAAATGATGAAGCTCTGGGTATTCAAACTTCAAACAGTAGCAGTTATTGCACCAAGACAAGGGAGATGCACTCTAGGTGAATCAGATGTGTCACGTGCTTCTGTTTGTGTATTATATTTATAAAAACCAAAATAAATGAAAAACAGCTTAGGTCCATAATGTAAAAAATAAAATAAAATAAAATGACCACTAATTACATAATGTAAACATATATGTAATATAAACTAGCATAGATTTATCTTAACCCCAGAATTTTTATCCCTCTTAGTGCTTAATAGATCCAGAGTTAATATGGATTTGCACTAATCCTAAAATCGTATCTTGCCACTGAGGAAAAGGATTCTTGATTGCCTTCCATATGCTAAAGCCTTTAATGTTTCCATTCAGGGAATCTAAAAACCTTTCAAGACCTTGTGTAGTGTCTAGAATTGGACATTGCAACAAATGCAATAGCAACTTTGAGAGATGTGCACTTACATGTAATGATGATGTTATATGAATGTATGTCAAACTACACCAATCTAAGAGCTCACTACAGCTATACAACCACCTTACCTTAAGTTCTAGCATCATCCTTAGCCTGAGATGCACTTCTCATGGACTAAGCAACATTGCACTACCCTTGAGAGAGCCTAGCAGTCATTATGTCACTACCTAGACCCACCTACCTACATTCCTACAACCCATATAGCCACCCTTAGACTTTCCTAAGAAAAAGTGACATTCTCCTTATCTTTTATTTTCCATCATTTTACTTAAATTTTTAACATTACCATTAATTGTTTCAGAATGTTTGAGAGTAGTTCCAATCTTATCGGACTTCATATGCAAAAAGTAGAATTTTAGATCCCATTCAGAATTCAATAGGTTTAATAGCTTTTAGGATGTCAGAATTGCAAGGTTTCCACTAGCTTCTATCATGTATGAGGGTAAGGGATTGGAATTTAATCAAGCACATCAACTATCTCTATGTAACTTGATGTCGGTGGTGTTGATCCCTAATTGTTGAAGTTGATTGAACTCCTCTATCATGACCTATGTTGCGTGGGAGAGCCCCAATTCCTGTCCTTGCTCCCAACGCTCCCTTTCAAAGGAAGCATCCAGGAAGCGCACTTCCTAAACGCTCTCGTATGGGAGCATTTTCAGGAAGCTCGCTTCCTTGCAGAAAAAAATTGCTCCTTCCTTTTTTTTCAAGATTTCTTAAAGAAAAAACAAAAAGTTGAGTGATGCGTAAGGGAAACTAACCCTAAGCCCATACTAAAGCTATATAAAGGAGAAAAATCCCACTCTAATAGCAAAAAACCTAACCTTAGTAATCATCTGTAGCATCAAACGGTAATATTAAATTCTTATATTTCATTTTCTATACTTTCACTTAAATTTTTAACATAACCATTAATTGTTTCAAGATCTTTGAGAGTGGCTCCAACCTCGTCAGACTTCAAATGCAAAAAGTAGAATTCTTTATCCCATTCAAAATTCAACAGGCTGAACATTTTTTAGGATTTCAGGATTGCAATGTTTCCACTAGATTTTATCATGTATGAGGGTATGGGATTGGCATTTAATCAAATACATCAACCCCTCTATGTACCTTGATGTATGTGGTGTTGATTGTTCAGAATGATGTTGGTAGCCTCAAACTAGTTTTTGAAGAATCCCTAGTTTATAGCCTATTTATTTATGCACTTTGTTCAGATATGGATTGCACTTGATGCTATTTTGGTTGTATGCACCCTTACTTGCTATATACATGAGAAACTTTGCATATTTGTGTATAATGGTTTGAATTATGATGGATGCACATGGTTTTGATGACATATGCATCAAAATATATAAAATATATATTATTTAAAAAAACACTCTTGAAAACGCTCCCAAACAATATTCTTTTGAAATTTTCGCTTTTTTGTCTTGCTCCCACTCCCCGCTTTTGCTCCCACTCCCAAGTAACCTTGGTCATGACCTTAAAAAAAATGTACCCTTCAGTCAAGCAAAGTCACTTATTAAGAATGGGAAGCTTTTTCTACCTTATTTTAATGCTTGGATTAAGAAGTTTCATCAAACGTGTAGGGTGTTAACTAATGTACCTGGGGGATCAACTTCGAGATTCAAGGTAGAGGCAAGGCCTAGAGCCGAGAGGAGGGGATATGACCAATGTTCCAACCAATGTTGAAACTTCCAAATTTCGAATCTTTGAAACTTTGATGTATCATTTTTTATTTTGAATCCACTACATCATATATATTAGTGCTTTCTCCATACTTATTGGCCAATGTGTTTATATGATGTTGTTGTTGCTTTATATGTTTAAAATTCTGAAAAAAATGAATATATTTTGTATTTTTAATGGTTGTCATGGTTTGTCAATTTTTGACAATGTTGCCAAGAAGTTGTATTCGAGACCCTTGTCGATTTTTTGGTGATGCCTATGTTATCAACTATGTTAATAAAGATTTGATTTCATGTCAAAAAATAGGCTTTATCCTTTAGTTTTGCCTCCACCCTGCATGTTTTCAACGTTTCATGATTCTTGTTGCTGCTCCTGACCGACATGCATATGTCAGATCCCAAAAGTAGGCACACCGACCTGATGGCAACTGCGAAAAGAGCAGCCAGTGCCACCACACTCCTCTCTTCCTCACTTCAGGTTGGCTCTTCTCCAACTCAAGGGGGGCTTCCCTAAGGTTTAAGATCACTAAGGCAGGAACAATAACGAACCAGGTGAATAGAAGAGGTTTCCTTAGAGAAATGGTTGTAGGATAGGTATAGATTGAATGATTGATGGGAAAGAGGGAAAGATCAGTCCTCACCAAGAGACCAGTGCCAGTACATCAAAAGGCAGAATGAAGTCAAAGGAGAAACTAAAGAGGGCCTTGTGTCATATGTGACTAAGGGGGAGAGATCGCATGTTTGAGCAAACCACCCTTAGTCAAATTGTGGCTACTATATTTACTTCTTCCTCGTAATTACGGGAGATGCATTGTGCATGCAAAGGATCAATACTACACAATCAACCTAGATTAAGTGTAAACATCAATTCCCGTACAAATATGCTCACAAAGGGAAAAAACTAACAACTGCTAAGAGTTTTCACCTTCCAACGTGGTGGTACCATCCTCCTATGATCCCCGATGCAAACATAGAAAAGAAACAAAGCAAAGTTCACCGCTATTGACGCATCACAAGTTCACGCCACACATTTGAAAGAATCCCCAATTAAACATCCAAAAAAACTCTGATCTAATGAATTTTCTATTAAGCTCTAGGAAAGAGATCTCCCAATTTTTCCACCTACAATGAAAGAGTCTGCCCTCTTTTAAAGACTCAAAAAAACTTCTTATTCTCAGAAAAAGAACAAAAATAAAATAAAATAATAAATAAAAAGTAAGTGGAAAAGGAGGTCCACTTATTTTTCTCCCCATCTAAGCATAGCCAACTCTACTTTATTAAAAGAACACCCACTTAGGCTATTCGTTTCATTCCACCACGTATCCAAGGATATCCGCTAGCATGGATCGACTTATCCAAAGCTTTAGAATTTATGCACACGGTTGCCAATGGAACAAATAGGAGAGTCAACAAGTGGCTATGCTAGCTGCTCTCGACGCTTCCATGAATAAACCGTGAGATTTTAAAAGCTCAACAAATTATAGCCAAAGGATGTTTGAGAAACGCCAACAATCAGCAGCTGTCAGCAATGGATATCAACTGGACAATCAAATTGGCACCCCTCTATAACTGAAGTCAACGCTTCCATGTGGACCGACTCTATAACTCAAGCATCAGTTCATTGGCAACGTAATGGTTGCAATTTTTTTAGCAAATGGGGCCCAGCATCATCCGCGAGCTACTCCAGGAAATCCACGATAGTGGAAATACATACCAAGCGGCTTGAAAATTTCCCTTGATATAAGTTGCTAAACTAAACGTAGGTCCAAGCTCCACGCTATTTGTCCTATAATCGACCGCCAACCGTGATGCATGATACTTTGCTCCAAAACCACCCGTAATTAATGCATCAACAACAACGTGGTTTTCAACGCATTTCAGCGAAAATTCCTTGCTGCCAGTTGAGATTATACGTCGATTTTGAAAGACGAGTCACGATTTGATTTGAAAACACCGAATATGTCTATAAAAAATGCATCGTGACAGTCTCTAGAGAATGTTGATTCCAACACGGGCGTGCTCTATCCTATGCGCGCTACATGAAGTGGATCTCTTTGAATGCTATTTGTCTTGACAGCCAGTTACCCGATGGATATCTTCACGGAATCAGTTGCCAAGGTAAATGTGAGTCCCTTCCATGTTAACTACTCCAGAGTTGTAAATTCAAGTAGCAATAAATGGTCTGGTCCGAAACTTGTGTTGAATGCTTTGTCTTCAAGATTTTTTGTGTGACTGCTGCTATCACACAATTCTATATGAGGCGATAGAGTTATTTCCTCCATCTTCGTCGTTTTACCTGGAGCATGTACCACATTCGCATTTGTTCCACATTGTAAATAATAAACTCATCGAACAAAAGTGAAGCTCGTGTAGCATACTGCTTCTTTGGTGTTCCCAATGGAACAACAACTCCGTCAGGAAAACTGCAAAATTTTGATGGATCAGGTGTTGATTCACCAACTCCTTTTGTGCTTAGCTTTCCGGTTGGCAAGTTGTCTACATGATAATTTGATTCTCGAAGTTCAACCATGTCATCTAACGTCACCTCACACAATAGAAATACACCGACTGGTGATGAAAGAGTTAGATAGCAGTAGTTTGTACTTTTTAGAAACCATATCAATAAAATACACTCCTTTTGCAAACATGTACCCAATAACCGGCACTTCCAGGGGAGCAATTCTAAGTCCTTGTGAAAGAATGTCGCTTTATTTTGTGAAATCCAGTGTGTGAAAAAAAAGCTCTGCTAATGGACTTCAGGACTAGGCCGAAAAAAACTCCAGAAGGAGTTCCTAGCCATTGAAAACTTTACTTGTGGACACCCCTGTCAAAGTGAGGATTGGGGCACTCAACATCACGATGCAAGACACCTATGTTTTATCTTGATTCAAAACAATTCCATCACCTTTTATATGCCATAAGTCGGTACTGGAAGCTCAAATGACAGTGTGGATAAAAAAACTTGATGAAGATCACAACCTTTACTTCTCTGCTCAGTGCTCTATGCTCTCAGCATAGTGTTTGTGGACACCCATGTAAGCATGCGGTTAACAATTCTATCACATGATTCAGCCAATTTTAGCCGTACGTAGCGGTTTGACCCATCCCGAACTGGTCTAACGCAGAAGACTTGAGTCTAACTTGATCAAAGGCAGTTGGGTCTGTTATCACAGATCTAGTAGTTTCCCCAATGAATAAATCCTATACAAGATGGCAGAGGGGACAGGAAACCAAAGTTGTGACCTACGAAAACCCTAACCCCCAAAAGATGGATGGTTGTCACGACGGTTAAGGATTCCTTCGCTTTATGCCACTAGAGAAGCCCAAGTGATAAAGGGGGAGAACCAGATCAATCCTGAAAGGAAAGATCCAAGACAAATCACCAGATCAAACCCCTATCGAAGAATTCGTAAGGTGAATGTCTGAAACCCTAGATTTAAGGATGAGCCACAAATGAAGGATACCTGAGTGGGGTGGTTATTCGAGATTGGAAAAGTCACTCAGATGATTAAAACAGATGGCTTGCAAAGACTGGAGTTGGATCTAGGATTTTAGTGCTGGTTCAAGTGATCAAACTCAAACCCTAGGGGGATTTAAGCGGATAATTGAGAAATCCCCCGGACCAAGCTGATATTGACAATTATGGCTTCTGCACACTACCTGGGATGAAAGATTCGCCAATGAAAAATACCCAGATGAAACCAGACAAAAAACAAAGGGAAAATGGCTGACTTGCTGAAGGAAGGGCGTTTTCTCCCAAACAGAGAGCAGTGCCTGGAGAGGGGCAGAAGAGTCCAAGCTTGACGTTTAAGAGGGAAACGAGGTTTTTTAGTATGCCGCACAAAACTCAGATCGCCAAATTTGCAGATTCCCAGTGCAAATTGGTCCGGTGATTTTTCCTAATGCTAAATGAGGGTTTTCTAGTGAAAATTATTGATGGGCAATGCATGAAAATCAAAAGGTGGAGAAATTACCTGAGAAACATACCTGAATCATTGCTAATGACCTCCTGGATGATGACAAATGACTTTCTTGAGATCAAATAAGATTTTCGAGCAAGCTTTTGATGAAGTGTTGCTTCAACTAATGTCCCTAGCGCCCCTGTTTGCCTGCCACACCAAGGAAAATCAATCAGTATGGAAAATAAATGGGAAATGCAAGCTAAAAGAAGTACAAGAAGAAGAAATCATAAAGAAGTTCAACTCCCTAATAACCAATGCCGAGATCGAGCAACAGGGTAAGTCCCCCCACCAATGCGCCTTTCTTAGAATCGCTTCCTTCAACCTGCAAGTTAAACGGGTACAAGAAAAGATACACAAAACTATGCCGAAATTATCTTAGTGCAGAAGAAAAGCATTGCCAGTCATCAACTCATTCATTCATCAAGCAAGTAGACAAGTGTGTAGTCCCAGACAAAATCTCTTTATTTCAATTCTGGTGCCAAAGTTCATGCCTTACAATGGGGGGGTAACCTCTCTTAAATAGTTTGAAAGAGACATAAACCCTAACTCACTTTATCATCCAACGGTTGAGATTAAAACATCGTCAACAATGGAGATCATCAATACATTAATCAATACATGGATCAAGTAAGTCAAAGAGGGGGCGCACTTTACTCGAGGACACCTCTCTAAAGTGAAATGTCACAACACAAATAAGATATGACATGATACAACATAGGAGGGGGTCACTAGGGGCTTAATTCACCCTAGGCCCCTTTACAACTTCATAACATAAAATATAACAATGAAATACATCAACAGCCAATTAGAGGGGGCTTTCTTCCCTGGCTGAGCCACAGTAAAATAATCCGGACATCTGTTGACTGAAAACTATTAGAGGACTGTTCGGGATGCTGAGAAACATTATTTGTCAAAATTCCAAGCCATTTCCTTGACCCAAGAGGCCAAATCGACTTTGTCAGTGATTTTCTAGTGCAATTTTTGCCAGTACAATCTCTGGAAACTGATAAATCCATCATAACTCTCTCGGCAAACTGACTGTTTTGGATGATCTGGAAACATAGAAGAATAGTTTAAGTGACTACTCATACCCTCTGGAACACTGCTCTGCTCTAGGAGAACCAATCATAATGCTATCTGCAAAAAACAAATTCATTTAGCCCATAATTAAGTGATAATAATCACTTTTATGGAGAACTGGGGCCAAAATCTCAAAACTGAAACCGCAGTATTGGTCCTAGGCATTCCTAGAACAAATATAGACCATGTTGTATTTTTGAGTCACTCCCTTGGGAAACGTGATTGACTTGGTCCACTAGGTCAACCAGGTCAAAGTACCCAAAATCAAGGTGAGATAACATGCCAATATGATCCTGCAACCATCCAAGGTAAGAAATGCTCCAATGATGTATATCAAAACCCGACATGAGTCAATTATCCATAATCATGGTGACCAACAATAATAATAATAATAAAATATACCTTTGCTTCTGAAAAATCTTAGAGTCCTCTGGAAACCTGCTTGTACATGCCATACTTACAAACTGTAAAAGATGTGTTATAGATGGGTGAGGGTGGAGAAACAAAGCTAAGGCAAGGGGAAATGACTCTTGACTAACTTTGACTTAGTGATCTATCCAAATGATAACCAATATACTCTACCAAGGTGACATATGTATGACATATAGCAATAGGGGATGGAGGTGTCTCACAGATGGATAAAGTGGTTGGGAATGCTTCCCTTAGACTTTAACAAGTTTTCTTTTGCAACTTCATTGCAATATGGGTCAACCTTCAAAGGCAGGTTCCTTGGAAGCCTTTTGGGCTCCAGTGCTGACAAAGGCTCGGCCTTTCTAGGCAGTCTCACCCTGTGGCCCTATGGGGACCAATGTGTCGAACACTATACAAAGAGTGGGTGTTCTTCCTTTGACCATTAACCTTTCAATAAATTTCACAATTTACATAAGATTGTAACCAACTTACAAGAGCAGGTGCCCGAGAAAGCTTTCTGGGATTCCAGTAAATGACTAAGGCCTAGACCCGCTACCAGCGTGCAGTCCATAGCCCCGATGGGTTCGCCTCTCCCTGGTGCCCCTGTGGAGAGAAAATTGAGCCTTACATTATACAAGGAATGAGTGCTCAACCTCTTGGCCACTGACTACCTTTTTCAATATTTTATACTTTTGCATCCTTTAAATATAGCTTTTATGTGTTCCGATGCTTTAGTGTTTAGCAACACTGTTATGGTGGAACAATTGTTTTTAGGACTCAAGAAGAACAACCCTATGAACCCAACCACACTAGCCAAAACACATACTTCATAGCCAGAGACACATTTCAACATGGAGTCTATCATACATAGGGGTCAGAATGGGGAAAGGATCTTCAATCTCACAAGTTTCTATCAGTCTGAGTCATGGGATAAAAACAAAAATGAATGAACTGGATGGACAGGCATAAATAACATGGAACAAACCTAGCACTAAGGTTTACACTTTGTTCGAGCATGGCACGAGCAACAATCTTCCCATTGAATTCCTTGATCAATCATAACGCAAGTTAGAACAATATAAAGCATATAAGCACAGGTCACCATAATCATCCTAACATGACAAGCACAGGTGTCTGAGATACATCACAGAGCAAAACCAAACCAAGGAAATATACCTGATCTCACCATGTATACCAGTCTCCAACTGATAAGCCCCTCTATAACTGTGTGTATCATCTCCTAATTTGTTGCTCTACTCTAATGAACTAGATCATCACCAAAATCATCTCGATGGACTCCCGAATCTCAGTCCTGCCAAGGAAAATATCAAAAACAAGGCTCTGTGGTGAAGTTGTAAAGATCCATGCCGATACCCCGTGTAAAAGTAGCCCAGAATAGAAAAAGAGACAAGTCTACATGTTACATCATGGAAACCTGAAGCTGAAAATGTATATGTGATAACAACTAGCTCCAACTAGGACAAGGGCTCTAATGAAGAGAGTGCTTGAGAACCTTCAGAGATCTGTGGTTCGCAGCAATCCAGCACATCCTTGCGCATCCAGCTTTATGCTTCTTCTCCAAATATTTACCTATGACCTACACACATGGAAGCAAGAAAAACTAGAGCAACATGTATGGGAAAAATATGTGCGTAAAAATAAACTGATAGAAAGTAAATGCTGAAGTGTAAATTCTAATCTACTCAATTTAAATGCAGAAGACAAAAGAGCTTATTTCATCCTAGCTACTCCAACTGATGACAAAAAAATGATGTGCTAAGTCATGCCAAGGACATAGTCCCTTAAATGAACCTAATGTACAGGAGTCTGGAAATTGCGACCATCTTCAGTAGATAAGAAATACATGTTCCCTTCAAATCGTTCTACTGTTAGTGGTCTCATCCAAGGTCTCCTGTTTGTCGTGAAATATAATTAAAAACACGATTCTCAACAATCACCTTATCACCATAGGAATACCTACATCGGTTAAAAGATGAGGAAATGACTGGAATATCACAAGTAGGTATAATGGAGGCATCAAAGTTTCCTCTGGTGCGGGGTAAAAGCATCGTCCTACTTCTTTCAGGAATAACATTTACACGTGGAGGACCCTCGTCTATAGGAAGTGCAATTCTTCCTACCAAAAATTCTCTTATCTCTCTTCTCGGATGGCTGGGTTGACTCTCAACCTTCTCTGGGTGTGTTGATACTACTTCTTTAACCGTTTCACCAATATTAGCTTCGATGGGGGATACAGTATCAAAATGATCCACTAGCTTACTTGATTCTTCTCCATGAGGCATAGGCATTTTTCCTTTTCTAAAAGCTTCTGATAAGTTCCTTCCAACTACATCTTCCAAAGATGTCGAAGGCGAAATAGGAATGTGAGATGCATCAGATTGTTCATTTAGAGGACTCTCAGAAGGTAACAAAAATTGTGGAAAATCATAAACTGACGGGAAGTGAAAATTACTTATGTTTCCTCCTTGGTTTGGAGGCTCACATTGATTAATTGATTCAGGTTGGTTACCAGAAGGAGCTGAACTTTCATTTTCAACTGTGGGAGGAGAATTGGTAGACTGAAAAGTAAGCAAATTATTTAGGGAAAAATCCTCCCCAAATGCATCATTGATTATATCATCCTCTTCCCAACTTCGATTAACCAAATTTATCATTCCATGTCTTATGTCGTTTCTCAGATCATGCCTAATCTCTTGAATAGGGCGATGAACTCCTCTTGTCAAATTATTAGGAATATTATTTGTTACCAACCCGGTCTCATTATGAAATGTTTGTTCAAGGGATCGATAGATAAGTTACTATGGGATTCAAGAGAATGATCTGCATTACTATCCATAATTTCCCCGATCAATTGTTGACGAATAAGCTCTTGTCTAAACCTAACATCATCCTCATACTCAAAGTCACAACTACCTACTCCCATAAAGGAAACAAGCATGTAAACATCTTCCTTTCATTCCATGTTTATCTTTTCAACACCCAAGGTATTGTTATCACGAATCTTGTAGTTTCCCCGTGAGATGATCCTATTCAAGACGACAAAGGAAGGAAACCAAAGTCGTGACCTACGATATCCAAGACTTTCGAAAGAACTCGGATGTTACACTAGTCAAGGATACCGGCACTTTAGACTAGTGAAAACACAAAGCCCAGGGGGGCGTCCCTATGACCAAGAAACCCTAAAAAAGGATAATGAACAAATAGCAGAGGTAAACTTGGTAGAATCTCTTAGTGGGATGGTTAATTAGAGTTTAAAACAAAACCAAGAGATTCTGAGCATCTAGGTCAAAAGCCCCAATTTTGCCCTAGGGTTTTAAGCAGAAAAATGGGATCTAAAGCAAGATGGTGAAAATTACTGAAATTGGATACTCAAAGTGATTGTTGGATGTAAGATTAGGCGGATAAAACTGAAACCAACAATACCCAGTTTGCGATTTGTAAAATACCCACTTTCCCCAAGGGGGGCGTTTTTCCCTAAGTAGCAGGTTAGTGCTTTGGATGGGAAAATGGAGTCTGATTGTAATGAAACTTTAAACTTAGGGGTTTTATGTTAAATCCGAAGTGGGCTTTAAGTTTTTAAAAGCCAGCTGCAAACTAGAACCTATTAAACTAATAGATGAGGGTTTTAAAAGAGGGTTTCGCTGGAGAAATTTACAAACTTAGGGGTTTTATGTTAAATCCGAAGTGGGCTTTAAGTTTTTAAAAGCCAGCTGCAAACTAGAACCTATTAAACTAATAGATGAGGGTTTTAAAAGAGGGTTTCCCTGGAGAAATTTACAACTAATGGAGTAGAAATTTTAAATAAGAGATTGAGTAGATCTTAACTAGAAAATATTGAAGATGCCTTGCAAATGATGATTTTTCTTGTATCAATCAATTTGAATTGATTTCAATGAAGTACCAAGTAGAAACGATTCGCCCAAGTAAGGTAGCGCGCCCTTCTTCCTTGCACAATCAAACTATTGAAAGTGAGATTTGCTACGCATGAAAAAAGAAACTGGAGATGCCAGAAAATCAGAGTGCATATCAAAGATCAAAGATACTATTGAAAAAACCCTTGGTTATGAAAACGTCTTTAAGAGAAACGAGTTGAGAGATCCACAAAAAACGCCCCGAGAGAAAACGCCCTCCTGCATGCAAAACGCTATTTTCCAAAAATATTTGATACCCCAGAAAAATATTTCAAATGCTAAGCAAGATAAACTTTCCAATCATAGACAAGAACATCCCACAAATAAAATCCAAGAATTTCTGCAAAACTCTCTTTATTCAAATATCCAGAGCCAAGACTACAAAATTTCCCGATGGGATACAATGAGGGGGGTCTCTTCTTTATATAGATTTTGAGAGACACAAAACCTAACTTACTTTTTCATCCAACGGTTGAGATTAAAACATCATCAACGGTGGAGATCACTTTTACACGGATCAATACATGGATCAACATGGTTAAGTCAAGAGGGGGGCAAATTACCTCATAAAGCCCATTTTTACAACATGATAAATCATTCTTTTTGCAAATTTGACACTTAGAGGACATGGGGGGATCATTCGAGGGTCCACCCATACATATTTCTAAAGATACAACTTGATTTACACACTTTTATTTTGACGATTTTGTCCAATTTCCCCCTATGGGGAAAGTCCTCCCTGAAAGAGCCAAAAAAATAATCCAAAACATCAAACTAACTAAAATTGATGCAAATATGTCCGGAGAGCCATAATAAATCACCTAGAGAAATTCCCTTGCCATTTCCTTGACCACACAAACCAAATCGATTTCTTCAGTGATTTCCTAGTTCATTTTTTAATGGTACATCCTCTGAAAATAATAATAATCATCGTAACTTAGTTCAGGCTGAGAACTGGGGAAACCTGACTGCATAGAAGTGTCTGGAGACACAGAAGAATGGTATAAGTGACTACTCATACCCCTTGGAACACTACAATTATCTAGAAGAAGCCAACATACTGCCATCAATAATAAAATTTGATTATTTGGCCAATAATTAAGTGATAATAATCACTTATCAGGAGAATCGAGGTCAAACTCTCAAAACTGAAAATACAGTATTCGTCTTGGGCATGTCTAGAACAAATATAGATCATGTTGCTTTTTTGAGTCACTGCCTTAGGAACCGTGATTGACTTGGTCAACTAGGTTGACCAGAACAAAGTACCCAAAATCAAGTTGATATACTGTACCAGTATGATCCTGCAACTATCTAAGGTAAGACATGCTCCAATGGTGTATATCTAAACCCAACTTAAATCAGTTATTCATAATCATAGTGACAGATAATAATGATAGTAAGAGAATATACCTTTGCTTTTGAAGAATCTTGGAACTTTCTGGAATTCCGTTTGTTCATACCATACTTACAAAGTGTAATCAATGTGCTACAGATGGGTGAGGATGGAGGAACAAGGTTAAGGCTAGGGGAATGACTTTTGACTAACCTTGACTCAGTGATCTATCTGAATGATAACCAATATACTCTACTAAGGTGACATATGCATGATAGATAGCAATAAGGGATGGAGGTGTCTCACAGATGGATAAAGTACTTGGGTATGCTTCCCTTAGACTCTAGCAAGTTTCCTTTGCAACTTCATTTGCAATATAGGTCAACCTTCAAAGGAAGGTGCCCTGGAAGCCTTCTGGGCTCCAGCACTGACAATGACCCAACCTTTCTAGGCTAGTCTCACCTTGTGGTCCTATGGGGACCAATGAGCCAAACACTATACAAAGAGTGAGTGCTCATCTTTTGACCATTAACCTTTTTAAAAACTTTCACAATTTTCACAAGATTGTAGCCAACCTACAAGGGTAGATGCCCTAGAAAGCCTTATGAGCTCCAGTTAATGACTAAGGACTAGACCCACTACCAACGAGCAATCCATAGCCTCGACGGGTTTTGCCTCTCCTTGATGCCCCTATGGAGGGAAAATTGAGCCTTACATTTTACAAGAATGAGTGCTCAATCCCTTGGCCGCTGACTACCTTTTTCAATATTTTATACCTTTGCATCCTTTGGATATAGCTTTTATGCGTTCCGATGCTTTAGTGTTTAGCAACATTGTTATGGTGGAGCACTTGTTTTGAGTACTAAAGGAGAACTTCCCTGTGAACCTAACCACACTGGTCAAGCCACATATTTCATAGCCAGAGACATAGCAACATGGAGTCTATCATACATAGGGGTCACAATGGGGAAAGGATCTTCAATCTCACGAGTCTCAATTATTCTAAGTCATGGGATTAAATCAAAGATGGATGAACTGGATGAACGGGGACAAATGACATGGAACCACACCCTAGCACTAAGATTACACTTTGTTCAAGCATGGCATGGGCAACAATCTTCACATTGAATTCCTTGATTGGTGGGTGAAAGGTGTCAATCACCTCTTCAGTCCCACCTCAGTTCAACTCAGTGGGACTCCTCTTCAAATCAGTTCAACTCAGTTACACTCTAGGTTTATCTTCAGCGTTGGTAGCCCCCCCAGGGGCCTACTCTGGCTATAAATAAAGCCTCTGCCTCTCTCACAAACTAGTTGGGTCTTGAAAAGAGAGCGCAAGCTATTGTTTTGCTATTTTGATGATAATAAAAAGAAGCTTTGGAGGCTAATGGTGGTGTGCTACTTTGTGTGGGCTAAGATTGTCATGTTCTATTGAGGTCAAACTATGTATTTGTCCAATTTTCTTGCATTATTCCTGGTATAGATCTTGCCTATAAGGATATCTTCGAATAAGTAGGAATAGAAATTGAAAGTAAGTTTACTTTAGTTTCTATGTTATCATGTATAATTAGAGGCCAAATATTGCATGTTAATAAGTTTTTTTACATGTGTTATTAACTTATTTTTTATATATGTTTCAAGATCTCACGGGCATTGCAAGTTTTGGTTGAGTTTCAGAATTCCTAGCGTTGAATAGGTGTGGATCTAGTTTGACTCCACCCCACTTCAAACAAATACGAAGACATAATCCCTCGGCATTTCACTACGAAGTTTCCAAGCAAACCCTCCGCGGCAACACACTCTTTTTCTCTCATTTCTCTTATTTAAAATCAATATTACCTTCGGTTTTGTATCTTGTTTACTTATATCTATGCATTAAAACATAAATATTTGTTAAATCTAGTTTCTTCAAGATTATTGGCTGCCCAAAAAGTTTCTCAGGAAAAATCTCTAGCTTGCATAAAATAGTTTTTCTTTAAATTCTAATGATATATCTTGCAACAAAGTGCTAAATATTATTGGCTACCCAAAAAGCAGACCAAGATCCCAAGGAAAGCTCACTTTCCTTGGTTAATTTTCGCATCTTTTTAACCTAGTTTTAACTTAAATTTTTTCCACTTTTTTTTGTGTTGTCCAAAAACACGTTTAAAGTGTTTTTGGGCACTTTATACTAATTAAAGCTTGCTGGTTTTTAGCAGATCCGTCCAAAAAGATAAGTGTTGTTCGAAAATCGCTTTTTGGACCATCTGGAGACCCCCAGGGGCTTCCTCTTCTTCCGTGTTAACTTTTGGACCTTTTTGTAAGCCCTTGGGTTCGTCCTGTATAAGAACCAAGTGGTATTTTCTATCAATTTCTAATCAAATATAATAAAAAGCAAGCTCAAGTAGGGGATCCACGTCTTTTTTTTCCTTTTTTTTTTTTTTTTTTTTTTCCTTAGTATTAGTTCCATACATCCATATGCAAGTAGTGTACTTTGTTTTATATTACAAAATTGTTTAAATCTTTCAGTTTTTTGCAAAGTAAATTTACTACTTACCCCACGATTTCCCTCGTGACTCGAAAGGGGAAAGAGATTCGTGGTAGGATAATTAGATAACCTTGTTTTGTTTTTCTGCACTTTATTCTAAATTCAAAAGCAAAAAACATTAATAAAATCAACCCCTCCTTGCTTTCCCGATTGCGGTTCACTTGAACCAAAAGAGATTCTTGGAGGTCACTTTTCTTATTTTTTAAACAACAAAACGATCTTTAAAATCCTTAAAACTTTTAGACTCCGTTGTGTATGCTCTGCACTGCTGTGGTTCATCTGATCAGTCAGCTACATCAAAAGCAACGTGGGCGACTAGCTTAATTAGTTCTCACTTTTCAATTAACCTCCCCAAGCGAAAATCCAACGCCTTGATTTGATCTGTTGCGATGGCAAAATCTACAAAGTAATTGGGAACAACTGGGTAGTGACCTCGAGACACCGTTAAGCTTCATCCTTGTTGGTGTAGTGTTGAACACGTCTCCGAGACTCCAACCAGCACACATATTCCTTGCGAGGAGCCGCATCGAATAAGGGTTTTGGACATTCTCCTCGTACCTTTGGGTATATTTGGAGTTCCCTTCCCCCCAAGTTTAATCAACTCATTCCATATTAATCTAAAATTTGAGCAAAAGCACTTGCAACATTTATTTCAGCAATACAACAACATTTTCATTTGTGGACTCCATTATTGGCACTGGTTTGTTTTTACTTGATATCATCATATGTTTCCACATGCGTTGTTTATCATATATTGATCTTTATGTTATTGTGGTTTAATTAATATTGCAATATCTTGTGTTAAATTTGTTTATCAAACTCCTAATTAACTCATTCATCACCATCACACTAAGCCTTAATAGCCTTAGCAACTTAATAGGGTCCACCCCCGTTGGCTTTGATTAGGAGTTGGCCTAAACGGAGGAGTCAAGAACAAGGTGACAGCCTTGACTCGAGACTTGCCCCCAAGGACACATCGAGTGGCTTGAAGATTTCTGCCACATCTCCCCCAGGTGTGTGAAAGGCGGCAACAAGCCCCACCCCCAACTACTCTCACCAATGTATCATCACCCAACACCACCTCTAGATCCAAGCATGTCTCAGTCATCTCGAAGAACATGTCACGAACACCTATCATATGGCTCGAAGCCCTGCTATCAATATACCACGTGGAAGTAGTGGTAGAATCACTTAGTGAATGCCTAAATATCATGGAATGGTTCGTCTAATCCTCCATAGCATCACTGGTGATAGATGATGCTCTTTCTATACAACCACCAGCAAAGAGAGAAAACTCTCTCTCAAATATCGTAACATACTCATCTATCTCTGTTGTTGCTGTTGTTTAATGTTTCTTCTTCTTCTTGTTTGGACAGTGCCCATCATAATGCCCAAACTTCTAGCAAGCAAAGCATTTCACTTTGCTCATGTCCTTCTTCTGCTGACCTATCTACTATTTGGTCCCACCCTTATGACCCTTCTTGACTTCTTCCTCTTACCCTTCGCTGCTAAAGCCACATTATTCTCTTCATCTTTGATGTGAGATGTACTCCCCTGTACATACCCTCTATTAGTCTCCTCCTATATGAAATCGTCCCAAAGACGATTCCATGTGGGAATATGCCCAAGAGCAAACACTGACTCCACAAATACAGCCCATGGCTTTGTCACGCCATTCAAAGCTATGCGAACCAACTCAACATCCAAAACTCTCTCCCCCACCTCTTTAAGCTCATCTTGAACTTGTGTAATCCTGGTAAGGTAAGAAACCATGTTCTCCCCCTTGTTCATCCAAGTACTCTTCAGCTTTTCCCTTAACACCATTTTCCGATATTTATTGGAACTCTACTATAGGTTGGTAAAAATTTTCCACATCTGATGAGCATAATCTTTCCCAGATATATGTGGTAACACATGGTCTTTTATGGCATCCAGTATGATTATTTTTGCTTTAATGTCCAGTTTGTCAAACGTGGCCTTATCAACTGCAACTGTAGGAACTGTGACTGAATTGGAAAAACTTGAAAGTGTTGTTCACTATGTCCCATAGTCCATTCTCCTGCAGTATCAACACTATTCTATCATTACACGGGCTAAACTTTACTATCCCATCCAGCCTATCTTCTAGCCTAAGTTCGATAGCCATCACTGCAAATCAAGTCAAGAACCTGTTTCTTTACAAAACCCCTTTTTCCCTTATTTCTCCAAGTTTGAAATTTCTTTTTGAGTTTTATTTTCAGCCCCTCACTTCATCTCTGATACCATGAAAATTTTGGAACCCCAACCCGGTTTCAAGTTTAGTTTCTCTGCATGTAGTTTAATTCCCAAACCCCAACATGCATATCATTTATAATTAAAAATTTTGACTTTTTGCTTGAAACACATGGAATTATTTTAACATAAACAACTCATCAATTAAATGGAAACCTACTTTTTCCTACTCAAAAAAATTATGACAGCCAACACATGAAATTTTGACTCAGTATTTTGACCAATAAGGTCCAGGAAAAACCCCAAAGGGAAAACCGTCTTCTGAGAGAAAAATTTATTTCTTTAGGCAAAACTAAAACAAATCTACAACAATACTTATCTTAACCATTTCATCTCAAAATATGTGCCAAACATTCAATGTACGACCTGCTGAAAATTTCCAGAATTTGTCTTGAAGTTTGTGCACACAAAAAACAACAGTACAGCCTCACATGTGTGGCCTCCATTTCTATGCAAACTCAGTCATAAATTTTGTCCCATTCATTGCCTCGATTTCTATGCAGAACAATAGCATTAAATGCATCCAAACAACCTCGAAATTTGTGCCAAATAGCATGTATGGATTCCACACGTGCCTCGATTTTTGTGCAATAGTACGACCTGGTAAAGTACCTATCCTTATATTTCATACTAACTTTGTGCAATAACTTGGTTTCCCGGTTGGTTTTCTTTTTATATGTGTTACTGATGAACTTTAGTTTTTGTGCAGGACCCAGAGATTGCGAAGTTCTAACATCCTCTTTTCGATTAGAATATCAATTAGAGAACGTGTCCCTAGATGGAGCCAAATAGTCATACCTAGTTGGTGGTATCAAGTGAGCCGGATGAGACGGACAAACACCATTGTTCATCTTTCAGAATTCAAAATTCATTTAGGCTTCTTCTGGGAACTTTTTTTGTTAAATTTTTGTAACACATGTTCATACCCCCTTGAGGAAATTGTAAAAAATGTCCTAGCATGATAATTTTTGATAAAAGGCTCGGCTTCCCAGACTTAAGCATCAAGCCGACTAGCCCAAAGCGTTTTTTCCCTTGGTTATTATTAGTTGTTGAACAAACGATAAATAATTTGTGAGTTTTTCACTCACACCTCCAAAGTTGGGGTAGTCGTCTTGGTGTTTCGGCCTTATGAGGTTATTAGAGCCTTCGTGTCAGTGTTTTTCAACATGCTAGGCATTCAAATTGAGTTGTATGGACATGTGCTAGGTCCCCCTAGAGTTTCGTCCCTTTCCGAGAAAATGTTATTTTTCTACAAAATTAGGCCATTTTTTAATGGTTTAATTAAAAAATTTCAAAATGAAATAAAAGTCAGATAGGTAGTCCGTTTTTGGCGTGGGGACACTCGTTTTCACACTCAGAGCATCCACTTTACCCTTGGGACCACTTTCCACATCTGTCGAGCGACCGAAACACCCCGTGGAGCATTATTCAGCTAAAGATGCGTCAGAATGGCATTTTAATGCTAAATTATGACATTTTGGCACCATGGTCAAACTTTGGAAAGTAAAAAACAATCAAAGTCAAATTAAAAAATAATAATATGGGGTGACATGGCATGGGTCCCCCTAAGGCATGCATTCCTCTTCAACTTAAGTTTGATTGAAACTTCGGTTTAAAACTTTAAAAATGAATACAAGCTCGCATGAGTGGGAGTTTTGACGTGAAACTCCATGCTAGTGTGAAGACTAGCGAATGGGGAATGGTGGGTGGACCCCCCCTCACTTTGAAGCTTGTTTTTATTTTTAAACTTAGATATATTTGGGAGATACCGTATGCATGAAAGATGGGTGACGTGAGCCAACTCTTTCACCTACCTCACATCAACCATGGAGCTCACTAGTGAGGGAAGGACACCGAGGTGGATCTTGGTGAGTAGTTGGGGTTTGTTGGCATTTGTTGGGTGAGTGAGGTTTGTTCCTCTTCACTTCAACTCCAGATTGACTCAGTCCGAGCTCAGTTCAAGCTCAGATCACTCTGGGTTTATCTTCAGTGTAGGTAGGCCCCCCAAGGACTTGCTCTGGATATAAATAAAGCCTCTGCTTCTCTCACAAACTAGTTGGGTATTGAGAAGAGAGCGCAAGCTATTGTATTTGTCATGCTTTTGCTATTTTGCCGATAATAAAAAGAAACTTTGGAGGCTAATGATGCTTTGCTACTTTGTGTGGGCTAAGATTGTTATGTTCTATTGAGGTAAAACTGTGTATTTGTCCAATTTTCTTTCATTATTCTTGGTATAGATCTTTCCTATACGGATTTCTCTGAATCATAGGAATAGAAATAGAAAGTAAGTTTACTTTAGTTTCTATTTTATCATGTATGATCAGAGGCCAACTATTGCATGTTAATAAGTTTATTTACATGTGTTATTAACTTCTTTTTTGTGTATGTTTCAAGATCTCATGGGTATTGTAAAGTTTTTTAGTTTAGTTTCAGGATTCCTAGCGTTGAAGAGGTGTGGTTCTAGTTTGACTCCACCCCACTTCAAACAAATACGAAGACATAGCCCCTCAGCATTTCACTACAAAGTTTCAAAGCAAACCCTCCGCGGCAACACACTCTTTCTCTCTCCTTTCTCTTATTTAAAATCAATATTCCCTTCGGTTTCGTATCTTGTTTACTTAGATCTATGCATTAAAATTTAAATCTTTGTTTAGATCTAGTTTTTTCAAGATTTAATAGCTCAGATCTAGCAAGTGCTTAAGTTTTCATCTCATTCAAAGTAGATCTAGCATCAGAAATTTATTTTTTGCAAAGGCATTGTAGGAAAAATCTCTAGCTTGCATAAAATAGTTTTTCATTAAATTCTAATAATATCTCTTGCAACAAAGTGCTAAATATTATTGGCTGCCCAAAAAGCAGGTCAAAATACCAAGGAAAGCTCGCTTTCCTTGGTTAATTTTCGCATCTTTTTCACCTAGTTTTAACTTGGATTTTTTCCATTTTTTTTGTGTTGTCCAAAAACACTTTTTTTGGGCACTTTATACTAATTAAAGCTTTCTGGTTCTTAGCAGGTCCATGCAAAAAGAGGAGGAGGTGTTGTCCGAAAATCGATTTTTGGGCCATCTGGAGACCCCCAAGGGTTTCCCCATCTTCTGTGTTAATTTTTGGACTTTTTTGTAAGCCCTTGGGTTCATCCTGTATGAGAACCAAGTCATATTTTCTATCAAGTTGTAACCAAGTATAATAAAAAGCAACTCGAGTAGGCTCTTTCGTGCCCACTCCCCATCCCCCCGAGGGGGATACACGTCGTTTTTCCTTTTTTGGCATTTCTGTTTTTTTCTATATTTTGCTTTAGTTTAGTTTTATTCATTCATATGCAAGTAGTCTACTTTGTTTTATATTGCAAAACTGTTTACATCTTTTAGTTTCTCAAAGTAATATTTCTACTTACCACACGATTTCTCGAGTGACCTGAAAGGGGAAAAAGATTCGTTGTAGATTACTTAGATAACCTTGTTTTTCTTTTTCACACTTTAATTTTAAATTCAAGTACAAAAACATTAATAAAATCAACCCCTCCTTGCTTTCTCGATCGTGGTTCACTTGAACCGAAAGAGATCCTTGGAGGTTCATTTTTCTTCTTTTAAAAGAAAACCACTTATAAAATCTTTAAAATCCTTTAGAATCCATTGTGTATGCTCTGCACCGCCGCGGTTCGTTCTGATCAGTTGGCTGCATTAAAAGCAACGTGGGTGACTAGATTAATTAAGTTTTCACGCCCCAATCAACTTCCCAAGCGAAAATTTGATGCCTTGAATTAATCCATTGCGGTGGAAAAATCCACAAAGGAAGCGGGAACAACTGGGTAATGACCTCGAGGCACCGTTAGGCTCCACCCTTGTTGATGTAGTGTTGAACACGTCTCAGAGACTCCAATCAGCCCACATATTCCTTGCGGGAAGCCACATCGTATAACGATTTTGGACATACTCTTCGTACTTTCGGGTATATTTGGAGTCCCCTTTTCCATTAATTTAATCAACTCATCCCCACATTAATCTAAAATTTGACCAAGAGCACTTGCGACATTTTTCTTTCAGCAATACAACAACATTTTCATCTGTGGACTCCATTTTGGCACTGGTTCTTTACTTGATATAATCATCTATTTCCACATGCTTTATTTATCATATATTGATCTTTATGCTCTTTTGTTTTAATTCCGTTGCAATATCTTGTGTTAGTTTTGTTTATCAAACTTCTAGATAACTCATTCATCACCATCTCACTAAGCCTTAACAACCTTAGAAATTTACTAGGGTCTATCCCCTTGGCTCCGTTAGGAGTTGGCCTAAACGAAGGAGTCAAGAACAAGGTGACAACCTTGACTCGAGACTGGCCCCCAAGGACACACCGAGTGGCTTGAAGATTTCTGCCATGTCCCCCCCCCAGGTGTGTGAAAGGCGACAACATTTTTTGGCGTCGTTGTCGGAGATAAATCTTTTTATTCCCGAGTATGACTTAACTTTTCTTTTTGCTTCAAAAAGATAATTTGCTTCAAAAAGATAAAAAGATAAAAATTTTGATAGGTCTTTTGTTTTAATAATTTAAAATTAAAACTCGATCCATCTGGCGACTCCATTATTTAATATCCCTCCAAGGTATTCTACCCAAAGGAACTCCAAAGGAGTATTTGATCTTATCCTTGAGCCTGAAAGGGCTTATAGAAGGAAATTGAATAGACAAACTTCTCGTAGAATCCTTGAAGATTTAGGGTCCCAATCCCTCTCAGATATCCATTATCTATTTGTAGTCATATCCATCAATCTAAAGAAATGTCTGATTTTTTCAAACCCCTTGACCTTTTTGAGATAGTAGGTGCTCCTCATGCTATCCTGAATGATGCTATCAAGAAGCTGCCTACATTTCAAGGAAACAATGTCATCATAGTTAAATCCCATCTTCAGAATTTCTCCAGGCATTTAGTTAGTTATTGCAATCAAGCTGCCTATGACCATGATGACGTAAAAATGAACCTTTTTGCTTTATCTTTAGATGAAGATGTTGGAGTGGTACCTTGACTTAGCTGATAATTGATACAAAACACTTAATAAATTTCTGGAGGGTTTTAAGAAGAAATGGGGAGAGAAAAAGGAACCAAGACATCAACTTGCTGCCCTCCATAACATTACAAAGATGGAAAATGAAACTATGGAGGAATTCAATAAGTTCAGGGATCTTGTCTCTAACCTTCATAAAGACATTAAGCCACATGATGTTGTTATTCTCATCTATTATATTGAAGCATTCACTCGAGATTTGAGGTATCAATTAAGAGATAAAGAACCTGCTAATTTAAAGCAAGCCCAGGAATTGGCCGAAAAAATTGAAAAGAATATGCAATCATTCGGTAAGTCCAACATACCTGGATTTACTAGAGGAAATTCTTCCTAAAACAAAGCATCTAAGGGAAAAGCTGTTGAATCAGAGGGAAAGGAATCATCTAAAGATCCTATGAAGGAAATGGCTGAAATGATGAAAATCTTGGTAACTAATCAAAACCAACAAATGGCCAATCATGCTGCAAAACTTAATCATATTCAGAATAGGTTGGTTATGATGGAGAGAAATCATGTTTCTCATGCACAAATGAACTTTCAACAAAAGCCTAATCAAATTTACCAGAAGAAGGTATCAACTCAAGAGCCTAGGATTCCAAACCAATTAGATTTAGCCAACATGGTAGAGGATGTAATTCCTTTTTGTAGGCATTGTTCTCATTTTCATCAGGAAACTACTTGCTACATCGCGAATCAAGTTATGGAACATGGAATCCCTAAAATTAGTAGTCATAATACATCATCAAGTGAGCCTGAGTTCGTGAACATGGTAGGCCAAACCTACCCTTTGTCAGACCAACATTGGCAGGAGGCCGTAGATTATAGTCAGGAGAAGGATTTCATTACTCAACATTATGGTGAAAAGCGTACTCAGGAGCAAGTCTTAGAGATGAAGAATGTTGGGTTCAAAGGGGCTACTTACCAAAGAAAGGAGAAGTCAACACCAAGCAGTATAAACCTAAGGTAACAACTCCTCCTATTATAAAACCCCCTTGTTGATGTAGAATCAAAACTTGACATGGGAATGTGGTTAAATAGTGTTAAAGTCTTGACTTATGCAACCGACATCCTTCAGATTCCTGGTCAAAAAGAAAAATTGTTGAAGCTTTAGAAAGTAATCATAACATTGTCAAAGAAACTGCTCTTCCAAGTAATAATGCCATCCTTGAATATTTTCCTGTTGTCCTCGAAGATATGCCCATAGTCCTTCACAACGTTGATCCAAAAAGGGAAGATCACCCGCCTTTCTATGTCTCTCTTTTAGTTGATAATCTTCTCCTTCATAACTGCATGTTGGATTCAAGTGCTTCATCAAACGTAATTACAAGGAAGGTAATGGGACAATTAATTCTAAGGATCACACGACTCTACCACAATGTTTGTGCAATGGATGCAAGAGAAGTTGATGTGGTAGGGATAATCTTAAACCTACATGTAAAATTGGCCAAGTATCCTGACATTGATATGGCAATGGATGTTGTAGTAATCGATGTACCAGATAATTGTGGAATGCTTTTGTCCAGGAAGTGGGTTGCAACTCTAGGTGGACACATCCAGATGGATTGGACATACGCAACTATACCTGCATCAGAAAACACTAGGGTTATACTTCATAGAGAAAAGGAAAGGAAGCGGCATGTAGAAAATCCTAATAAGCCTGGAAATGAATTTAACAATTTGTGCATTGCACTGACAACTTTGGAAACTATGCCATTCTGTCCAACTTCATGGCCCCTATTAAAGAAAATATTAAAAATGAAAAGATAGATGAAGTTTGGCAAATGTACTTTGATGGGCCTTATTCCAAAGCTAGAAAGGGTGTGGGCATCGTAATTATTTCTCCTTCTAATGAAATCTACAACTTTGCTTTTAGATTGGAGTTTGAAGCATCAAACAATGTGGCTGAGTATGAGGCATTGTTTCTAGGATTAGAAACTGCTAAGGTCATGGGCATAAAAATGTTAAACATAAAAGGTGATTCAGTCTTAGTCATCCTCCAACTTAAGAATTAGTATCAGTGTAAGAGTGATAGACTAAGGAAGTATAGGAATGCTATATGGGACACCATGGATTGGTTTGATGCAATTACTCTTCAGAAAATCTCTAGGGAGTTAAATGGTTTAGCATATAAGTTGGCAATAGCGGCATCCACCCTGCAACCTTCGAATGAGATGATTAATGGGAATGGTAAAATGGAAATCAATTTCAAGCCTTCAATTCCTGATAATGTAGATCATTGGTGGGTATTTAATGATGATAAACAACTCTTAAGATTCATCCATAATCTCCAAGAATTTGAGGATTGTGAGATCAATTATCAGTAGGAGGGTAAAGCGTATCAAGAGCATGAGGATAATTTAAGAAATCACATTCTGAGTAGCCTTATAGCTTTTGACAAATTGTTCGACAAACAATATCGTCCTAAAAATAAAAAAGAATCAATAAAGATTGGGGATTATGTGGAAATAAACATAGGTACAGACAAAGACCCCAAGTTAATAAAAATTGGAAAAAGGTACTTCGGAAAAGGAAAGGAATAGCTTAATCAATCTAATCAAAGACTATAGAGTTGCTTTGGCCTTTAGTTATGATGAACTTAAAGCTTATCGGGAAGATGTGTTTCAACACACTATTCCCCTTAAGGAAGAGGCTAAAGAGGTCAAACCTTTCCGACAAAAACTTAGGCGAATAAATCCTAAGTTGGCCCCCATTGTGCAGAAAGAGTTACAAAAGATGTTAGCAGTAGGGATAATAGCACCTACAAGACATTCATCGTGGTGCTCCAACTTAGTTGTTGTTAGAAAAAAGAATGGGTCAATTAGAATATGTATAGATTTCAGGAATCTAAAAACATCGTGCCTAAAGGATAATTACCCATTTCCCGACATGGAAACATTATTTCAAAGAGTAACAGGTTCGGGAATGATGTCCATGTTGGATGGCTTTTTCGGATATAACCAGGTGTTAGTAAATAAAGAAGATCAACATAAGAAAACGTTTACCACACCTTGGGGCACTTATAAGTTTTTAAGAATGTCTTTCTGCTTATTAAATGCAGGTGCCACTTTCCAGAGAGCCATAGACTTTGCCTTCAAAGAACTCATAGGCAAAGTGATCGAAATCTATCAAGATGACTTAACATTTTTTCAAAAGAAAGATCTGACCACATAAGTCATCTCAGGCAGGTATTTATAAGATGTCGTAAATACGACATTTCTTTAAATCTTGCCACGTCAACCTTCGGGGTCGACGAAGGCACGTTGTTGGGACACATCATCTCCAAGGATGGGGTTAAGATTGATCCTGAATGGGTAGAAGCCATTAAGAAGGCCCCCTTGACTCAAAATTTAAAATCTCTCCAATCTTTGAACCGTCAGATAAATTTCATTAGGAGATTCATCCCAAATTTAGCAAAACTAATGAAACCCCTACAAAAGTTATTAAAGAAAGACGTTAAATTTGTATGGATGGGTGAAGGAAAAGATACTTTCAAAAATATCAAAGATGCTATATCTAGATCACCTGTCTTAATTAGTCCGGATTACTCCAAAGAGTTTCAGATTTTCTCTTTCGACTTGGAAGACACCATTGTTGGTGTTTTACTTCAGAAAATAGTGAAGGACAAGAGCAACCTATAGCCTTCATGAGTAGAGCCTTGCAAAATTCAGAATTGAAGTATACTTCCATGGAAAAGCAAGCTCATGCTCTTGTGAAGTCCCTTAAACATTTTAGTTATTATGTCGGATACTCTAAAACCATTGGGTATGTACCCCATGCGGCTGTCAAAGATATGATGTCTCAGCAGGATTGTCTAGTTATTAGGGGTAACTGGGTTTCAAAGATTCGGGAATATGACTTAGAAATAAAGCCCACTAAATTGATTAAGAGACAGGGGCTTGCAAATATGTTAACTCGGAAGAATGAGAAAGCTTTAGGAATGATTTGTCAGAACAGTAATCCAGGACAAAGTGTATCAGACGAGCTTCAAAGATTAGAGCAGCAGGCTTGGTATTCAGACATCATCTTTTTCCTTCATAACCTTACATGCCCTGATCACCTACTTGGCCATAAACACAGAGCATTAAGGTTAAAAGCAACTAAGTATTGTTTAACGAATAATGGTCTGGGTTGGAGAAACCTGGATGGCCTAATACTTAAATGTGTTGATGAACCTAAGTCCAAAAGACTCACGGTTGAGTTCCATGCAGGATTTTGTGGTGGACATTTTGCAGCAAGAATAACTGCCCACAAAATCCTTGGAGCAGGTTACTATTGGGCAAACATTTTTTCAGACACATAAGTTTGTCAGAATTTTCCCTCAATGTCAGTTGTTCATCGGGAAGCAAAAGATGAAAGCTTTGCCCTTAAAACCAATATTAGTCCAAGCCCCTTTCCAGCAGTGGGGGCTTGATTTCATCGGTAAGTTCAAAGACAATTCAAGCAATGGTTATTCTTGGATACTTACTGCCACGGATTATTTCACTAAGTGGGTAGAGGCAATACCCACCAAGAAGGAAACCGATGCTGCAGTCATGGATTTCCTAGAGGATAGGATTATCAAAAGATTCGGTGTACCAGGCAGAATTATCACAAATAATGGCCCGTGTTTCAGTTCTTCAGAGATGTCATCCTTTTGTTTCAAATATGGCATTGTATTATCACATTCATCCAACTATTATCCTCAAGGAAATGGTCTGGCTGAGTCAAGTAATAAAAACTTAATGACCATAATCAAGAAAACAGTTGGTGACAATAAGAAAGCATGGGATAGCAAGATTAAGTATGCATTATGGGCTGATAGGATTACTAAGAAAAGTTCAACCGAAAAGAGTCCTTTCGAGCTTGTCTATGGCCTAGATGTCACCTTACGAATCCATTTAAAGCTTTCAGTGTATCAGCTTCTGCAAAACTTTAGCTCAGATCAGGATGCCATTCAAAACAAAGTTAACCAGTTGATTGAGTTAGATGAGAATAGAAGGAAGTCCCTTGACCAGAGTATCAAAAATTCAGATAAAATCAAGAGGACTTTTGATAAATCTACTTGAACTGGATCTTTTCAAATAGGCAACATAGTTTTGCTATGGGACAAACGGAGGGAAAAACCGGGCAAACATGGGAAATTTTACAGCCTATGGATGCGACCTTATATCATTGACGAAGTAGCAGGCGCTAATTCTTTTTATCTAAATGATCTGGAAGGGGAAAGATTAAACCTTCCAATAAATGGTCTTTTGCTCAAGATGTTCTTCACCGAGACGGTGTGATGCCTTTATTGGCATCGGTGGTATCAGGACCTATTTCTAAACGTATCCTTGCATGTATTTTATTCATGTATCATATTGTTGTATTATAGATGTTGTATCATAGCACTAACCTTGAAAGTTTTATTTGTATATTAGTATTGTAAAATAGCGTTTTCTTTCTGTACATTATATTTCATACTACCTTTGTGCAATAGCTTAGTTTCCTAGTTGGTTTTCTTTTTATATATGTGTCACTGATGGAATTTAGTTTTTGTGCAGGACCCAAACATTAGAGGAAATTTGGGGTCTAAAATGGGCCTTATAAGAAAACGTGCCAAAATATTTTTTTGTGAGTTGGAATTCAAGAACCAATAGAATTTCAATAAAATAAGTCAACCATAATGGTTGAATTGACATATTTGTCATTAAAAAAAACTACTTTTTGTGTTCGTATTTTCAACATATATCCCTGTGTTTTTACTCAAATGTCAATCGGGAGAGCTCGTTGGATGCAGAATTTGATTCCCCATCCAACGAGTACCCACACTGCGTACTTTTGATGGACCCCGCTACCCCAAAAACAAGAAATACCTGAAAAAACACAGGGAGATATGTCGAAAATACGAACACAAAAAGTAGTTTTTTTCTTTCTTCCTCCAAAATTAATCAATATTATTTTATTATTTTAACTATTATTTTATTATTTTAACTATTATTTTATTATTTTCCTTAGGAGGCCCATTTTAGACCCCAAAATTCCTCTAATGAATTTCGGAGTTCTCACATCCTCTTTTCTATTAAAAGATCAGTCAAAGCACGTGTCCCTAGATGGAGCCAGATGTTACCTACTAGGTCATACCTAGTTGGTGGTTTCAAGTGAGCCAAATGAGATAGACAAACACCATTGTTCATCTTTCAAAATTCATAAGTCATTCAGGCTTCTTCTAGGAACTTTTTTTGTTAAATTTTTGTAACACATGTTCATACCCCCTTGAAGAAATTGTAAAAAATGTCCTAGCATGATAATTTTTTACAAAGGCTCGACTTCCCAGACTTGAGCATCAAGCCGACTATCCCATAGTGTTTTTTCCCTTGGTTATTATTGGTTGTTGAACAAACGACTAATAATTTCTGAGTTTTTCACTCACACCTCCAAAGTTGGGGTAGTCATTTGGGTGTTTCGGCCTTAGGAGGTTATTAGAGCCTTCGTGTTAGTGTTTTTCAACAATGCTAGGCATTCAAATTGAGTCGTATGGACATGTGCTAGGTCCCCCTAGAGTTTTGTCCTTTTCCGAGAAAAATTTATTTTTTCACAAAATTATGCCATTTTTTAATGGTTTAATTAAAAAAGTTCAAAATGTAATAAAAGTCAGATAGGGAGTCTGTTTTTGGCGTGGGGACACTCGTTTTCACACTCAGAGCATCCACTTTACTTTAGGGACCACTTACCACATCAATCAGGCGACCGAAACACACCGTGGAGCATTATTCAGCTAAAGATGCATCAGAATGGCATTTTAATGCTAAATTATGGCATTTTGGCACAATGGTCAAACTTTGGAAAGTAAAAAAAAATCAAAGTCAAATTAAAAAATAATGAAATGGGGTGTTATGGCATGGGTTCCCTTAAGGCATGCGTCCCTCTTCAACTTAAATTTGATTGGAACTTTGGTTTAAAACTTTAAAAATGAATACAAGCTCGCGTGAGTGGGAGTTTTGACGTGAGACTCCACGCTAGTGTGAAGACTAGCGAATGGGGAATGGTGGGTGGACCCCCCCCCCCCCTCACTTTGAAGCTTGTTTTTTATTTTTAAACTTGGATATATTTGGGAGATAGCGCATGCATGAAAGATGGGTGACGTGAGCCAACTCTTTCACCTACCTCACGCCAACCATAGAGCTCATGCGTGAGGGAAGGACGTCGAGGTGGATCTTGGTGGGTGGGTCTTGGTGAGTAGTTGGGGTGTGTTGGCATTTGTTGGGTGAGTGAGGTCAGTTCCTCTTCACTTCAACTCTAGATTGACTCAGTCCAAGCTCAGTTCAAGCTCAGATCACTCTGGGTTTACCTTCAGTGTAGGTAGCCCCCCCACGGACTTGCTCTGGATATAAATAAAGCCTCTGCCTTTCTCACAAACTAGTTGGGTCTTGAGAAGAGAGCGCAAGCTATTGTATTTGTCATGCTTTTGCTATTTTGCCGATAATAAAAAGAAGCTTTGGAGGCTAATGGTGGTGTGCTACTTTGTGTGGGCTAAGATTGTCATGTTCTATTGAGGTAAAACTGTGTATTTGTCCAATTTTCTTGCATTATTCTTGGTATAGATCTTACCTATAAGGATTTTTCTGAATCGATAGGAATAGAAATTGAAAGTAAGTTTACTTTAGTTTCTATGTTATCATGTATGATTAGAGACCAAATATTGCATGTTAATAAGTTTATTTACATGTGTTATTAACTTCTTTTTTGTATATGTTTCAAGATCTCATGGGTATTGCAAGTTCTTTTAGTTGAGTTTCAGGATTCCTAGCGTTGAAGAGGTGTGGATCTAGTTTGACTCCACCCCACTTCAAACAAATACGAAGCCATAGCCACTCAACATTTCACTACAAAGTTTCCAAGCGAACCCTCCGCGGCAACACACTCTTTCTCTCTCCTTTCTCTTATTTCAAATCAATATTCCCTTCGGTTTTGTATCTTGTTTACTTAGATCTATGCATTAAAATATAAATCTTTGTTTAGATCTAGTTTTTTCAAGATTTAATAGCTCAGATCTAGCAAGTGCTTAAGTTTTCATCTCATTCAAAGTAGATCCGGCATAAGAAATTTATTTTTTGCGAAGGCATTGTAGGAAAAATCTCTAGCTTGCATAAATAATTTTTCTTTAAATTCTAATGATATATCTTGCTACAAAGTGCTAAATATTATTGGCTTCCCAAAAAGCAAGCCAAGATCCCAAGGAAAGCTCGCTTTCCTTGGTTAATTTTTGCATCTTTTTCACCTAGTTTTAACTCAATTTTTTTTCCACTTTTTTGTGTTGTCCAAAAACACTTTTAATGTGATTTTGGGCACTTTATACTAATTTAATTTTGCTGGTTTTTAGCAGGTCCGTCCAAAAAGAGGAGGAGGTGTTGTCCAAAAATCGATTTTTGGGCCATCCAGAGACCCCTAGGGGTTTCCCCATTATCCGTGTTAACTTTTGGACTTTTTGTAAGCCCTTGGGTTCGTCCTGTATGATAACCAAGTTGTATTTTCTATCAAGTTGTAACTAAGTATAATAAAAAGCAACTCAATTAGGCTCTTTCGAGCCTGCTCCCCATCCCCCTAGGGGGGATCCGCATCGTTTTTCCTTTTTTTGGCATTTCTGCTTTTTTCTATATTTTGCTTTATTTTAGTTTTATTCATTCATATGCAAGTAGTGTACTTTGTTTTATATTGCAAGACTGTTTACATCTTTCAGTTTCTCAAAGTAATATTACTACTTACCCCACGATTTCCCAAGTGACCCGAAAGGGGAAAGAGATTCGTGGTAGTTTAATTAGTTAACCTTGTTTTTATTTTTCGCACTTTAATTTTAAATTCAAGTACCAAAAATTAATAAAATCAAGCCTTCCTTGCTTTCTCGGTCGCAGTTCACTTGAACCGAAAGAGATCCTTGGAGGTTCATTTTTCTTCTTTTAAAAGAAAACCACTTATAAAATCTTTAAAATCCTTTAGACTCCATTGTGTATGCTCTGCACCGCTGCGGTTCGTCCTAACAGTTGGCTGCATCAAAAGCAACGCGGGTGACTAGATTAATTAAGTTTTGACACCCCAATTAACTTCCCATGCGAAAATCCAACGCCTCGAATTAATCCGTTGCGCTGGCAAAATCCACAAAGGAAGCGGGAACAACTGGGTAGCGACCTTGAGGCACCGTTAGGCTACACCCTTGTTGGTGTAGTGTTGAACACGTCTCAGAGACTCCAACTAGCCCACATATTCCTTGCAGGGAGTCGCATCGGATAACGATTTTGGACATACACCTCGTACCTTCGGGTATATTTGAAGTCCCCTTTTCCCTTAATTTATTCAACTCATCCCCACATTAATCTAAAAATTGACCAAGAGCACTTGCAACATTTTTCTTTCAACAATTCAACAACATTTTCATCTGTGGACTCCATTTTGGCACCGGTTCTTTACTTGATATAATCATCTATTTCCACATCCTTTTTTTATCATATATTGATCTTTATGTTGTTATGTTTTAATTCCGTTGCAATATCTTGTGTTAGTTTTGTTTATCAAACTCCTAAATAACTCGTTCATCACCATCTCACTAAGCCTTAACAACCTTAGCAATTTAATAAGGTCTACCCCCCTTGGCTTCGTTAGGAGTTGGCCTAAACGGAGGAGTCAAGAACAAGGTGACAACCTTGACTCAAGGCTTGCCCCCAAGGACACACCGAGTGGCTTGAATATTTCTGCCACGTCCCCCCTAGGTGTGTGAAAGGCGATAACAAGTCCAAGGTAGAGCACTCCACAAGATATGTCCAATGGCCTCCAATGCTCGAACGCTCCCTCTTAAGCCATGTGTACGTCCAATTCTACCTCACCTACATGAATACTCAACACAAGCATGCTCAACTCAAGTACATGCATCCATGCAAATAACGAGGTGTCCCCATGCTATCTAGGGCTCAATGCCCTCCTCCAAGATGCCCAATGCCCCTTCTTCAAGGTGATTCATCCTCCCAAACAACCAACCAAACTCTACATTTGCACATCATGAAGAATGTCATCATGTCATCTAGGTCTCCAACACTCCAACAAAGTGTGCCACATAAGCATCAAGTCAAGGCATGGCAATCTGTGATCAATCTATCAGTAATCTATATGCCCATCATGGTACATCCAAGGGTGATCAACACATTATCCACCCCACATCACATGAATCACCCTTAAGCATGGTGTAAATACTTTCAGAGTAACCTGAAAACCTAACACTTCTTCTTTACAAGGAAAGTGTTTTCACAAACACCAATTTGCTCCCTTTGCAACTAAGTCAAACTTACAATACACATATCTAAGCCTATTGCAGTCTCTAAAGCAACCACTGGCTCCTAGAAAGGAACTATCCCTCGAGGGCCCAACCATTACACTATGTCAAGGCATCATACCTCACCTCCTCAAAACAACTAGAAGGATCACAAACGGAAGTAGCCAATGTTATATGGTTAGCATATATACTAGGAGGTATACTCATCCTCATCAAATACTTGGGTGCTCCTATGCATCCTACAATGTCCAAGTAAACTATCTTGGCTTCCTACGTGTTAAATAGAAGGT
Source organism: Pseudotsuga menziesii (assembly GCA_001517045.1). Lineage (NCBI taxonomy): Eukaryota > Viridiplantae > Streptophyta > Pinopsida > Pinales > Pinaceae > Pseudotsuga > Pseudotsuga menziesii. The sequence continues at coordinate 412,205 of LPNX010941025.1, read as the reverse complement.
GGAGGCATATCCATCCTTACACTCTCCTCATCCATACCTGTATCTGATTATACTCTATCCTCTAAATCAATCTCTAGAATGGCAACCTCCTCACTCCTTTCAATCACAAAAGGAGATACGTTTAATCTAGAAAAACACAGATCCTCATGAAACTTTCCTTCTCCGCTCACCACAATCTCCCATTGCGTTTGAATGTAGACCATGTAAGTTTTAGAAGTCTAACTATATTCAACAAAATACTCTTCATAACTAAGGGTTCCAACTTAGTCCTCTTCTCCTCAAGCATACAAATATAAATTGGACAACCAAATACACAAAAAATGTGATACATTTGGTTTCACACAAATGAATGCCTCCTCTATTGTCTTTCCCTTCACGATCCTATAAGGACAGCTATTCAAAATATACACAGTTGTATTACAAACCTCCACCCAAAGACACATGGGCAAATCCATATCATGAATCAAAGACTTAGTAATCTCAACAATAGCCTATTCTTCCTCTCTACAACCCCATTCTAATGTGGGTTGTAAGGTATTGCAAGCGCCCTCTTGATCCCTGCAAAAATAATCAAACTTTGAGAAGGTATACCCTCCTCCATTATATGAATGAAACACCTTAATCTCCTTCCTTATCTTATTTTCAATCAAGACCTTGAACTATATGAACTTACTCAACCCTTCATCCTTAGTGTTCACAAAATAAATCCAAGTCATGTGAGAGAAATTATTAAGGAAGGTGATATAATACAAACTACCTATCAAAGAGGAGGAAGACATGGGTCCACACACATCTAAATGGATCTAATTAAAACTCCCTCCTAATCTATCCTCACTGGTAGAAAAGCAACACTGGCATGCTCGCCAAGTGCAGATCCCCTACATACACCTTCCTTCTCCATCATGAATTCCAGCAGTTCAACACTAATTTTTTCAAGAGAGGAACCACTCCATAATGTAAGTGACCAAAACACCTGTGCCACAACTCACAAGACTTGGTACTACCATGCACTAAAGCACCATACTTCACTGAATCTTCCTGCAACCTATAAAGACCTCAAATTCAAACCCATTTTGCTATAAAATGGGTTCGATCTCTAATGATGACCTTCTAAGCATCAATCTCAACCACACAATGTAGATCTGCCATATAAGAAACTCAAAGAAGATTTTTCTTCAAACTAAATGAAACATCATTCAATTCAAGGATATCACCCCATGGCATCCAAAACTTAACATAGTTTAATTCAAGGATATCACCCAATCCTTGATTTGATATCCTTGAACTTGGCATTCAATTCAAGGATATCACCCAATCCTTTCACACGATAAGTAGCATCATCACCCAACTCCACATTCACTCCTCCCTCTTGTTCCTAAGTCTTTCTAAAGAGTTTCTTGTCATAAGTTAAATGTCTTGTTGTCCCACTATCCACATGCAACCCAAAACTTGACATAGTTCTAGAGATAAACAAGAGACCATGGAGAAGGTGGTCTCAAGCTGGGATGATAGCTCATACAAATTTGCTACAACATCTACACTCCTTGCAACCCATTTCCACAGCTCACCCTTCCCTTTCTTCTTCGTTGGAAATTGGCTTGCATAATTTCCTATCTAGTGACACCTAAAACATTTCTCCTTACTCAAGTTTTCTTTCTTGGACTTGATTATTCCTCCATACCCTTCTTGTATCTTTTCATGTTTCCCTTCCTTATCCTACCAACAAGGGCTAGGTCTTCTACTCACTTTTGTTGCACTATATAGGACTCCAGCTTAATCTCTTCCTACACAAGGTTATCCCAAATATTCTCATTATCAGGTAGCTTCTCAAGAGCACAAACACCTTGGGCAAAAAGCTTCCAAGATGAACCAAGTCAATTTAAGCCAATGGACACCAACTCCTCATCCTCCATTTTTGTCTCTATCAAGGCTGCGAGGGAGTGCCCCCCCTCTCGCTTTTCTCCCAAATCATGCCCCTAAAGGGAGCAACCAAGAAGCGCGCTTCCTAATCGCTCCCTTCTGGGAGCAATTTCGGGGAGTGCACTCCATAGTTATTAAAATCGCTCCCTAAGTGCTCCCGGGGACAAAAAAATCACTCCCCAAGTGATCCTTAAGCAATTCCATGAATTGGGACAATTTTGGTTTCCTAGTTCATTTTCTGGAACCAAGACATGGTTCCAATAAGGTGTTTAGGTGTGGCTAGGTTTCTTTTTAGGGGATTAAAACACGCACTCCATTTGCACTCATTCTATTTCTCATTTCACTCCTCTTTGCTAGGGTTTTGAGTGGGTTTGCTAGTTGTTTGTGAGAAAATTTGTGAGTGCTTGGAAGGGAGATTGAAGGCTAAATCCCACTTTTTGCTTGTTTTTTATTTTTTTCCACTATGTTACAATTTTAAATCTTGAATATTCTCTTCTCCTACTCTTTTCCATTTCTCCTTCTCCATCATTCTATTGCAGGAATCACATTCTTCTCGTCTTGAGTCAAGAAGCATGGTGGGTATGTGGCTTTTCCCTTTGATTCTATTTTTTACTGTGATGTTGATGTTGGGAAGCTAAAATACCAATGATGAGGAGGAAGAAATAGGGAGTGGCACTGTCGCACACAGCATGGAAATAATGGAAGGGGATGATGATAATGAAGCTAACAGTGATGAGGGACAAAAACATAAAGACATAACACCTTTATGGAAGTATGTGACAAGACTTGTGGGAGGGAAAGGGGGTGGAACCACAAAGTTTATATGCCCCCATTGTACTAAAACTTACATAGGTTCATATACTAGTGTGAGAAAGCATGTGGGATTATGCCATGGGATGAAGGTAAGAGTATTGGAGACAAAACTGTAACAAAGTACCAAGGAAAAATTTAAACAAACACAAGAAGGAAGAAGAGGCCACATCCCCCAAACAAGATCACATAGAATGTTTGGTAATTGATCCCCATCCCCCCGTAGTAGTGGATTCTCGCCTATGCATAGAGCAATATCAAATTTCCATGACCAAGGTTGCAAAGATGATGTGGCCTTCCCTGTCCCTATGCAGATTCTTTGGACCCCCTTTGCTCAGTATAAACTTTAATGCTCCAAAAAATCCCTTAAAAAAGTCATGTTTATTGGTATAAGCAGGTCACCAGCTTACAGACTGCGTGTACACGCAGGACCCGCGTACATCGAGAAAATAAAATATTTGGAGTTTTCCTTGTCAAGTCACAAATAACTTGACCTTTGGCCTTCCATATGCCTGGAAACGCTCCGAATCGACCCTTCACTTCCTAATGGAGGGCTATATATTGAGCCTCTTGGATGCATTAGAGGAAGAGAATTGATGAGAGCAAGGAAACTATAGTGGAATTGTGACCCATTCTTGCATACTTGAGTCTGCATCCCTTTGTCCTTTGAGCAGCCTTTGATGCTCTTCCCAATCTTTCCTTTGTCTTGTGACCTTGCCATTGATATGGAGGATTGAAGTGGCGAAGGCCCAGGTGGAGGACTCGATCTCTCAATTTTGACGAGGTGCCAACAGAGTTTGTCACCTATATCTATGTTTACAATTAATAAAATATCTATTTCTCGTCCATTGTATGTGTGTAACTATGAATATTCTTGTCCATGGATGTAATTGCTTCGATTTATACATATTGGATTTATATATGCTAGAGTAGGTCTAACACTTAATATCTATCACTTCTATGTTTCGTTGTTGTTGAGAATGAAATGTAGGTGCAAGTGTGGTTGAAAAGCTCAACGGGGATCTACTACAACTGTCTGGAGTAAGGTACACATTTTATCCCTTCGTTTTAGCTTTGTTTATCTCTAATTGCATATGGAAATGGATTGATTTCTGGTGTCATACTGTTTGTTGTGGTCCACCCCAAGCCATAGGAAGTTTTCTTCGTAACATGTGGATTCAAAAATTTACAGGTTTCTCTATGCATGTGGTGTACCATTCAATGTTCTTCAGTCACCCTATTGGCAGGAAATGGTAAAATCCATGAATGGTGTTCGTAAAGGATATAGGAGCCCCGGATATGACAAAGCTAGAACCACGGGACTTGACAAGGAAAGAACCAAAATCCATAATGCTCTTGGAAAGTTTACAAATGATTGGACCAACTATGGGCTATATTGTATCTAATGGTTGGAAAAATGTTAAAGACAAGTCATTGATAAATATTCTTAGTGTGTCTACTAGTGGTGTGGTCTTCCTTTTATCCCATGACTACTCGGATCACTACAAGACTAGTATTAATATTGCAAAACCTTTACTTAAAAGTTTAAAACCATTGAAGAGATTGGACCATACAATGTTATTCAAGTCATAACTGATAATGTTGCTAATTGTAAGGAAGCAAGAACAATCATCGAGGATATGCACCCTAATATATTTTGGTCAAGGTGTTTGGTTCACACATTAAACCTTTTGATGCCTGATATTATTAAGATGAAGGACCCTAATTATAGATGGATTTGTGCCTTGTACAAAAGAGGGAATAAACTAATAAAATTTATCACCAATCATAGCATGGGCCACCACATTTTTTGCAACCACTCTAGATTGGAGCTACCCAAGATTGGAAAGACTATATTTTCTAGCTATTACCTCACCTACAAGCACCTTTTGAAGGTAAGAGAGGCAATGACTAGAATGGGTTCGAGTTCTTCATGGCAAGGTTTGAAAGAGGGCTACAAACACATTTAATAGACATGACTTTCAGGAGGTGGAGGACACTGTTCTTGATGGTTAGTTTTAGGTATGTTCTACAATTCACCAAGCCCATTTATAGTATGATTCGATTTGCAGATATAGATCAGCCGATGATTGGGGAGATTTATGAGTAGATGGATAGCACGTTGTCCCAAATCAAAGACAGTATTGAGTAGAGAGATGTGATCTTGTATGATCATATTCATAAACATGTGGTCAAAAGGTGGGATAATCTGAATGTTCCACTCCATGCCCTAGAATATGTCCTTACACCAAAATATTATTCTCCATCTTGGTTGGTCCAACCAGCGCCTAGGGGTGGAGTTAGGTGAAAACCACACACAGATCCAAAGGTGCAGAATGGGTACATGTTTGCATTGGACAAGTTGGTCCCTAATAAAGAGGAGTGTGCTCAAGTACGAAGTGAAGTGAGCAATACATCAGTGAACATGGAGTCTTTGGTAACCTACATGCAACCAAGATCAAGTTAGGTTTTCCTCTCAAATGGTGGAACATGTATAGATCCTCTACCACATATATGCATAAATTGGCAGTGAGGGTTCTTTCACAAGTTGTTCACACTTCTTCTGCAAAGAGGTGTTGGAGAACCTACAGCTTCATCCATAATTTGAAGAGGATCAATTTGAATGTAGATCACGCAAAAACTTGGTTTATGTGCACTATAACTTGAACAACAATGAAAAGGAGGCTAATTTGGAGGAGGGATCCATAGCTTTAGAGCACATGGAGGCTAACTATTGGGTGATCAAGATGGTGATCAGATCTATACAACTTAGATGCCAACTCCAACCACCAACAATTTTCCAAATGCAATAGCTTTGCCTTTACCTTCACAACATTCAACAGTGTGTGGGGACCATGCAATTATAGCTTGTGTTCCACGAACACTTACAGTTGCTCCTACTCCAATTCTTAGATCCCAAGAAAAGAAAATGGAAGTTTCTCATGGCAAGAGGAAAACTTAGTATATAGCTCATAGCACTTTTGTCTTAATATTTATCATGGCCTATTTTGTAAACACTATATGATAGTTTAAGTTTTAACTTTGAATTTTGAAGTTTGAACCTAGCTTTGAAGTTTAAATTGTTGATTGCAGCTTACAACTCTTTGGTAATGAATATGATGCCTTGTTTCATTTCCTCATTGATGTTATCTATAAGAGTTTGTTGATGGAAAACGTTATATGTTGAAACTTGAAGGTTGATGTGGTTGATGATTGATCATTTGATGACTATATTATAAGTTATAACTATTAGATGATTGATATTATATGTCTACTAACTGGTTAGATATCTGTTTTAATGTTTTCTACAACTAATTTGGCATTATGCATTTTTTTAAATATATATGCATAAAAATATATAAAAAATGTGTCTTATAAAAAAAATGCCGCCAAAACGCTCTGCTCCTAGAAGCTTTTGAAAATTGTGCTTACTACCCCTGCTCCTACTCTCTCTCCTCACTCCCAAAAGCCTTGGTCCCTTATAGAAACTAACTGAACTCTCAAATCTATGACCCTAACCAAATAGCTCGCCATTGTATCTAAGTTACTCATGCAGATGAATAAAAGCTTATTTCCCAAGAGTATCTATCTAGAGACACTATAACTTTGATATAAACCAAGCAAGGCATCATATATCAACATACCGATCATCTTCTCTAAAATGCCACTCATCAAATGATACTTCAATGAAACAAGAATGATTCTCTTTGACTTGGTCTCCTTAATATGCAATGCAAACAATTTTGGGTTTATAGGTGTAAAGATCTCTTTCTTCACATGCTCCCAAATCTCAGCTTCCTCCAAAAGCATTTGAAGCCTACACTTAAAAGACATGAAATTGGAAGCACCTTCCAACCTATCACACTCTCTAAAACTAAGAGTAGTCATCCTACAAATCTATAGCACATCTCAAAGCAAAATCAATAACAAATAAAATAGAATAAATCTTTTGTGGTTCAAACGCTTCTCCCAAGCGCACTGCGGTATCACACCCAACAACATATAATAGGTCAAGCACTTCACAATTGAAATATCCAACTCGCTCTTCACCAAGAAATCAATCTTAGCTCTCAATGTCAGATTTGTTCAAAATGAACATTGGAATGCCAAGGCCTTTCTGAAGAGATTGGCGGCGAAGCTTTGGTATCCCATTATTGCAATATGATTCTTGTCGTATGTACGTAGCTCTTCATCAACGTCACCCCCTTTCGCCAGTACTCAATGCGAGATGGGTTTTGTCCTAAGTTACCGGATTCAGCCCTAGGCCTAACCACACACAAATCGAATTCTCAGATTCTTCATCGGATTCTCCCACCTCGTTTTGACACATCTAAAGCTCTTTACGTAGTATAAATGTAGGATAATTAGGGTTAGGGTTCTGAATCCCCGATTCCTAATTTTGGGATGAGTGTCGCATCCGTATCGGATTCTTCAGCCGATTCCGATCGCACCCACAGTTCGTGTAACCTTGGTTTTGTCAGATCCAAGGGTGCGATGGATTCAGAGGTTACACAGTGTTTGATCAGTGTGGCTTTCCTATAAGATGCAAGTGTTTGCTTGGTTGGTGATCTATCAGGGGCTTCCATCCAAGGCCTAGTTGGCTAAGTCTTGCCTTTCGGATAGTCTATGCCCTGCATGCCATAGACCGGAGACGGTTAAGCACGTCTTTCGGGACTGTATATTTTCCAAAAACTGTTGGAGATTTGTGGAGGAGCAGCACCCTGAACTATTCTTAAAAAAAATTATTGGAACAGCTCTACTTGGAGATGGCTATTCCTCATACTGAATTCACTCTCTGGTTTGTGGCATTGCTTGCGGATAGTTGCTTTGTTCATGCTATGGAAACTCAGGTGCAAGTATGTTTTTGACCAAGAAAATAGTTTTGTTTCAGCTTTTATTGCGCTTTGGAAAGATGAGGCACGTCAGCAATTACTAGCCAAGGGCGCCCAGTTAATCAAGGATGCCAAAAAGTTGGATCCCATTGTATATTTTAATTTTATTTCTGCTCTTATAAGCTTCAAGAAGCGGTTAGGATAGGCATTGCAAATACCCTTCTACTGCTAGCTTTTTTATTGTAAATAAGTCTATGTGAATATAAGAAGTAATTTTCAATAATAAAAAAAGAAAAAATCTTAATGAAATCAGTTTTGATACTATCTGGAAATTTTGAGAATCTAACATTTATTTCAAATTCAAGAAGTTCACCTCAACCTTGAGGTTCCCTGCATCTATTTCTTATAAACTTTTAACCTCGGAGCTAAATCTAAACTATTAAATTACAGCAACAAATACTTCTCTTCAACCCAAATCATATGGAAACCCAAGAAAATAGGTATCAATCAAGTGTATTTCAATGGAACAATGTTTCAAGTTTCAACCCTTCTTAGGGCACACTTTCCAAGCAAATCACAGACGTGAAAATTACTTAATTTACAACAGATTATTAAATAGTAAATCTGCCCCTTCATCTTCTAGATGTGTGCTAAATCACGTAACAAATTCTGCTCAATGTTTTCTCAAATCCACATGCATAATAGTGCTAAAATCTACTCAATCATGAAGATAAGTTGAAATTCAAATTTGCAAGTCCACAATGTTTGGACACCTGAAATACTTTATATATGGATAGATAGATAAGATGAAGTACAAGTACACACCGCAGCTCAATACACGTTGGTACAAGTCAAGCTTTCCAAACATTAGCCACCTATCCACCAAAATAGTGAACCCTAGTCACCAACTCCTCCTAGCTATGAATCTCTCCCAACTAAAGTCGGTCACTCCACCACAGATCCACAACAAGTAAATATAATATGCCACAATGTTCTCCTTGACACCTTCACTTGCATTACAAGTGTATAAGATAGTCTCTCTCTAATATCTATCTTCTCCACATCAAGCACTCCAAATAGTACTAGGGTTTCCAATGCCACAAAACCCTAGCCTTCTCTCACAAAAACTACTAGATCAAGTGCTCTGTTTGTTTCTCTAGGGTTTATCCCAAACATAACTTCTCTTGTCTCCTTAGGGAAAAACCCTAACCCTAGTCTTCCTTTGGATACCTTCAAGAACCCTAACACTCAAGACAAAGAAAGCAAATACAAATAAAGAAGAAGTACAAAGAGACTAGTTCGATCTGGCCCTCACATCTCTAACACAAGCATGTCATTAGCTAGGAATCTCCACCAACGCTCCAACGAAATGCGCCACATAAGGATCAAGTCAAGGAATGGCTATTCATGAGCAAGCTATCTCAAATGAGTATCTTCTTCCTGGAACAACTAAAGGTAATCAACATACCATGCACCCCACATCACCTGAAGCACCCCAAGCATGGTGTAACTAAAAGTAATCAACATACCATGCACCCCACATCATGTGAAGCACCCCTAGCAATTCAACTAAAAGTAATCAGCATACCATGCACCCTAAATCATGTGAAGCACCCCAAGCATGGTGTAACTGTAAACACTTTCAGAGTAATCCAACTCAGAAATTTCCCACCAAACAAAGAATTCGACCACCCTGGAAAAATGCTGATTGTTGCCACCAAAAATAGAGAAAATATGTAGCAAGCAGAAAAGAAGTTCATTGCAACAGAGGAAGTGGATTAAGCTCCAGCCAAGTAAAATCACCATTGCAAGAGAGGAAGATGATTTGCTTCCACTCCCCTTAGCAGATCATTTTGCAGAAAAATGAATTTTGCAGCAACGGAATAGTTTTTGGGCATCAGTCTACTATGCCATTTAAATTCCAACAGCAGAGATCAGATTCCGCTGAAAGCACTGTTCCTTTTCTGGGGTGAAACGTTGCACTTCCAGAGTGCAACGCAGCATCTACAAGTGGAGATCCGTTTCCCCCAACAAAAACGTTCCTTTGAATGAAACGCTGCCAATTCAACCAACAAAAGCAGAGATATAACCTTTTGAAGTTGTGACACCGATTTTCTTTAAGCAGGGAATCGTTTTGGTATCCCGACAGAAACGTAAACTCATGTAGGCTGGGGCCCCTTGAAAACGCAGGATATCCATGCCATGTGGCAGGGCTTTTTCATGCTGCAAGCAGGACACTCTTCACGACTCCGGAACCTCTTCCAACAATGTTTGAGGACAGAAAATACACTAGCCTGAGCAGCCAGAACCTTACCAATGGATTTGCAATTCTATGGATCCAAACTCGGATCAACAGGCCTGCCATGTTGTCATCTGGGTTGCTGTCCATCCCTGTGTTTCGTTTGATGCCAACCTGCAACCCAGTTCAGTAAACCTTACACGCCTATTGGACGCTCTATAATAACGGTGATCATGTCAATTTCAAAATGCAACAGACAAAACATATAAAATAGAAGGTAGAAGAGAAGATATTCATTGCTCCCACAACTCAAACTTCGATCATTATGGCCTCCAAAACCATCCCTTCACCCGAACCCACCATAACTCTCACATTACAAATCACATCACGAAATAATAATATCAGGGAACAGAGAAAATGGAACAAACGAAATCCAGGAAGAATGGTCATTGGCCAATAGCATTGAACGTACTCTAACAACCTCTTCTAATGCCAGATTCAAACAGGCGACATTTTACTTCGTTCAAACTCATTTTGACTAAACCTTGTAAATTCACTCCAAAAATCTACTGCCAAGATAGAGATTTAAGCACACGTTGCTCATCCATTAGCACATACCGTGCCCAACACATTACCCCAACTATTGAGAAATGCCCAACGCTATCTTGTTAAAATTCTATCAAGGATAAACAACAAATGTATGCACATTTTCCAGTTTAGCACTTGGGCTTAAACATGCCGGCATAGGATTAGAGCTGAAAGTTGAATGTAGACCTGTTAATAGACAAAGAAGAAAGAAGAAATTATTTTAACCGTCTATGATGCTATAAAAATAGTCTATGCACAGAGTCTCTTGCCTGTTGATTTTGCATTTTCTCTTGCCTGTTGATTTTGCATTTCCATCTTCTTTTTGTTTTTTTGTTTGTTCAGTTTGAGCTCCCCAATTTCACCATGGTCCGGTCCTTTCATTGAATAAATTAACCCAGGAGCTAGTTTCCAAGATATTCCCATAACTGTTCCCGTTATCCTTGAAGGCCTCACACTATGTACACACTCTTTCTTCCCGAGCCCATATTACACTCTTTCTTCCCAAGCCCATATTAAATTTAAATTGGTAATCTGATCAAACTTTTCCCAGATTTACGGGGGGCGTGGATTGTATTGCTGGGTTATGGGGTTCGTTAATATGGGGTGCTGAGCAGTGTGCACAGCTTATTGTTCTATGACTTATTGTGCTTTCGAAGAAAATATGAAACAGAGAGCTGAAAATTGAATATATTTGGAATGAAGAAGCTACCATTTCTTCCAAATGTCCACCTCCACTGTTAGCAAAATGCACTTCATCCAACCATCCAGGCATTCAGATTTCGCAATTCTTGAAGCAGTGAGACAATCAACTGCAAAAGAGGAAATGCATGTATGTAATTTGACAGATCATCGAAGTTCTGTGGTTTTTTGCGAGACACGTGGCATGAGAATGTGGGCACTTTGGCCAGTTCTCATTCGAGTTGAAGACTTCTCGGTGATTATGTCTCACCGGTATCTATGATTTCAAACCTACGGGACGAATTTTGTATTTAATAATTTGATTAATATAATATTTTTAACATTGAATATATATATATATATATATTTTCTTAATGTTATTTTTTAATGCATCTTTAAAATAATAATAAAAATTGAAAACGGTCAAAAAAAAATTATCAAACACTTTAAATTATAATTTCGAACAAAATTTCTATTACTCTATTATAGCTTCAACATTTTTTTTAACAAAATATTTATTCAATTTGGAGAATTTTTTTAATAAAAATATTAAAATCAGGTATTTTTTAACTTATTTCTTTAAATTTAATATAGGATATTATTTTTATCGGCTTTTGTATAGATAGCAATCACCCCCATAGAGTAGGATTCTTTTGACATAAAAAAAACTGTAATACCTTTAAGATAGCATTAGAGAGGCTTTTTAAAGAGGAGAAAACTCAATACCATTGCTTTCATAGCTATGAGCTAACATACCTAATTCAAATAGTATTTTTCAAAATGCAAAAGAGCGAAAAATAAGAAATCTAAAACAAATTGATTCTTGATTAATGCTTAGTTTGATGAGGAATGCAAAAAAAGAAGGAGAACTTTGAAAGAATCAAATCGGAAAGAAATTAACTTCAAAGCCTACAAGCAGATTTTAAGAAAGAAAAAAGTTGGTTTCATGATTTCACGAAGAGAATAACTATTCTTCCTTGGGAAAAACAACCCCAAGTTATTTTGGAAGGAACTTCAAACCATAAAGAAGCACATTGAAAACAATATCACAGCTTATCAATGGCTTGAATATGCAAAACATCTTTATGAGCAAGATCCCAAGGTTGACCCCCCCCCCGGGTCAACAATGCTACTAAGTTTTTCACAATGCAAGAGGTTGAGGTGGGTATTAAGAAGTTGGGTGTTGGAAAAGCAAAGGATTTAGTTGAAATCCAAGCAGAGTATCTAAAGTGGGGTTCGAAAATTCTTGTGTCTCACATCACGAGAATTGTCAACAACATCATTCAACAAGGCTTCCCTACATATTGGACAACTAGCTTGGCAATACCTCTTTTCAAGAGTAGTGATGCCAATAATCCCTCCAACTACATGACCATAATGATAAGTCCCTTGTTTGCAAAGCTATTCGAAAGTATGCTAGAAAACAGAATTAGTAAGTGGGCGGAAGAAAGAGGTAAGCGTGCTAAAGGACAAGCAGGTTTGAGACCCAAACACTCCACAGTTGATCATGGTATAACGTTAAGACACATCATTGAGAAAGTGTGGGAGAAAAAGGAGGAAGCCTTTTGTTGCTTTGTCGATTTCAAAAAAGCCTTTGACACGGTCCTTAGGGATAAACTCTAGCACAAAATGGAAGAACTTGGGGTTCCTATGCATCTTAGAGAAGTTGTCCATAGATTATACGAGGAGGTTAAGTCAAAATCAGAACGTCAGCTGGTATCTCTGAAAGTTTCAGGAGCGATATTGGGGTCAAGCAGGGATGCCATTGTCCTGTACCATGTTTGGCTTATATATTGACAAACTTTAAGAGTGGTTAAATTTACAGGACGGGGAAGGTGCTCTGCTAGGAGAGTTTGTGATAAGGCTTATTTTGTTTGCAGATGACCTTATTTTGATTGCTAAATCTGCTCTTGGCTTGCAAGAGCACTTACTTTCCCTTGAGCACTTTGTAGAGCAGTGGGGATGCAAGTTAATACTAGCAAGACAAAAGTAGTAATCTTCTCTAGCAAGAGAAAACATAACCAACATAAGTTCTACTTTGAAGGAAACACTCTTGAAGAAGTGGTAGATTACAAATATCTTGGGATTGACTTCAACAAAAATTTAAGTTGGGAAGGCTGCGGAAAGAAAAGAACTTTAGGAGGTTGGAAAGCATTATACATCTTCCAAAATAGATGCAGAGAAGCAGAGCTATGGGATTGGAAGACTACGCAAACTCTTTTTGGGTTGTTAGTGATCCCGGTTGTTCTCTATAGGTGTGAAGTGTGGGCCACCAGTAACCCTGACTTACAGTGGCAGCAAATTAAGAAGATTCAAAAACGCTTGATTATCAACAAGTTCAAAATTAAAAGCTCAATCCCCTATGATATCATGCTTAGTGAAGTGGGGGTAACCCCCATTGAAGCAATTGCTATGGTGCAACTCATAAGATATCTAAAAATGATTTAGCAAATGGAAGACGACAAGTGGCCTAAGGTGGTCTTCAATGACATATTATGCAAAAGAAAGAAGACTTGGATGCGACAAAACAACAAATGGCTTAGTAAATGGGATATTTACTTGAACATATGTCCTACAAACAGTAAAGAGATAAAGGTCTTTGTTATCAACAAGTTCCACAAGCAAATTTGGGGCAAAGGGATAGGGAGAAAGAAAAAGCACTATATTGAAGAGTTTAATCCCACCTACAACCATCATCAAAAAGATTATATAGGGGCTAATATATCATGGAGGGCCAAAATGCTTATGCTCAACTAAGAACCCATTCCCACCAAGTGCGTTGTGAAACTGAACGCTGGAAAAGACCCAAAGAAGCTTGGGAAGAAAGAGTGTGTACTTTTTGCACCTCTGGAAAAAGTGGAAACAGAAAAGCATTTCATTTTAAAGTGCGATGCCTTCAAGGACAACAGGGACAGTTATGTGAATATCTTGACAACTAGTTCTTGGGCAAATTTATTCAATGAAGAGACCGTGGTGAAATTGGGGGAGCTCATCATCAAGTTGAATAGGAAAAGGGTGGAAATGCAAAATCAGCGGGCAAGACAGTCTGTCCCATAGGCTATTTTTAGCCTCGCGGACGTTAAAATAATTTCTTCTTCTTCTATATAAGTGGTTAATATACACAATCAAAAGCTCCTATGCTAGGCGCATAATAGTGCTAGTTGAATAGTGATGGAAAGCTAGGCTTTTTTTTAAGGAACTTCTCAAGGTATTATGTGCAAAGGGGTTGGAGTGGTAGTTTTTATCTTTGATTAACATTGGTTTAAATTTGTTCTTAGATTGGGATTATAGATTAATAACTATGTGTAAATGATTGCTTTGAAATTGATTTCAAGTTACTGTTCTAATCTATGGGATTAGTGATCTTCAAGTATTTGGTGATTCATTTTTGGTAGTAGGGTAGATGAAACAAAAAAAGCCACTTAAAAGTATTTATCTTCATGTCATCTATTAGGAGTTGATCAGTTTTATGGACAAGTTTCATATTATTAGCTTTCAAGACATCTTCAAAGGGATAAACGCCTTAGCAAACCTTCTTTCTAAGAAGGGTTTATGGATGATTGAGGGTATTTGGCATGAGAGCACTTTAATAACAACATGATTTGGGACCACATCGAGTTTAATGTTGGTCATCAAGAGTAGTTGGAGATATCCCCTGGATTTTACCAAAATATATTGTTCTATCAGTTTTTTTGTTATGATCCTCTGTATATGTGTTGATGTATTTGTAACTTCGGAATGTATTCACTTGTATATCTTATGTATTGTACCCCGATGTTTATTCCAGGAAGTATCTATAATTTAATTGAGTCATGTCATGCCCCAATGTTCCAATCGGGATTTTCATTTATGTAACAAGTCATGTAAAGTCATTTAGGTTAACCCTCCATTGTAAGTCGGGGCAATAGACCCCACGGTTGTGTCAAGGTTAACCCTCCTTGTTGCTCAGAGGGCAAAGTCCCCACAGTTGTGGGGCACTGCCCAGGGTTATTAGACTCTCCTAGAGATGTCGACTCTAGTAAGTAATTGTTGAGTGGGGCCGACATGTTAAAGTGGACATCAAGTGAACAAAAGAATATAAATAGAGAGTGAGCCTCTCTATTTATCACACACTCACTCACTCACTGGAGCGCATGAGTGAGAGAGGAGAAGCTCTCTCAAGTGTGAGAGAGAGGAGAAGGTCTCTCAAGTGTGAGAGAGAGAACAAGTTGTGGATATCATCTTTTTTGTTTTTGGGTTTTATTGCTGCCATTGGTGCTCATTCTATCTTTGAGGAAGTTGCAGGATTTTCTCCTTTATGGTTTCCCCGAGGAAAATTCTTTGTGTCTCTTATCTCTTGTGTTTATTGTTGTGCATGTTATTCTCTCAGTTAAAGATCCTAAGTTAATGCTAGCTTAAATGATAAAAATCTAACATGGTATCAGAGCTAACCTAAGAAGAAGACATTGTGGAACTGCAGAAGCTAGGGCTTCTTAATTTTTGGGTCTCTCTCCACAATCCATCAAAAAATTTATGCTAGGCTGACTCTCCATTGAAGGGCGCATCTTTCTGTCGAAGCAGAATTCGATTCCGGACATTTTCAGTTTTTGGTGCGGGAAAATAGGGCTTCTTACAGAAGAGGAATTTTTTAGTGAGCCCAGCATAGGATTAATCTCCTCATCAAAATCGAAGTTTAGAGACCTGGGTTAAGATTTTTGGTTGGGTGAAACTCCGGGAAATTCAAACCCTAGTTTGACCCCGAGCTGGAAAAACCTTAATATGCTAAAATTGATAATTTTTGGTACATTCGTTATATCTTGGGATTGGAGAAGTATCAGGAGCTGAAACTTTCACAAGCTGAAGATAAAATCCTGATTTACATTGTATCCAAAATTCAGCCTCAGATTCACTATATTCTAGGAGATATGAAATCTCCAAGTTAGGGTTCCAGCCTCTTCCAAGATTCATCCCTAAACAGGACACCTGGGGAGAATTGCTATATCTCTGGCTACAAAGGTCCAAATGAAATTTCTGAAGATGTTCCAGAAAGGGCACAGATTTTAATTTCTATGGTCCAAAGTTTAGACCCGGAAGATGAAACAATGACACGTGGCAGTCCGTACAACTTCAATGTTCTGAATAGTCCTGTAATAGGTCACCTTGGGAAAATGATCATAAGTCCGAATTGGTGAAACCTATGGTGTTGAAATAGGAACATGCAAGGCTACCTTAGTACAAAGTTTTAGACACAAAGGAGCAGTAATTTCAGAGATACCGCAGAAACAGTATCAGAAATTTCTGTAGAAGAAATTAGAAAACTAGGGCTTCCTGTTCCCGGGAGCTTCCCTCCATTGTTTTCAGAAAAGGAGTACATTGAACAGCTCACCTTGAATATATCTATCTTTCTATCCAATCGGATCTGAAAGATTCCAAGTTTTGAAAATTAGGGTTTCTCTAACAAACCCTAGATCAGCCAGCTCCAGAACCAGGACAGACACCTCAAATCGGTAAGATCTAATCTGTTGCTATTTTCATTTAAGGTTCTCATTTCAAAGTGATATATCACATTAGCTTGATGATAAGCTTGGTGAAGTTGACAACTTCCAAGCATGGAAGTATATGATCTCTCTGAAGAAAATGAATTAGACACCTACATGAGTAGAGAGGTTCCAGTTCCAGAGGGAGATGAGGCTCAAAGCCTTACACAAGAAGAACTTGGTCAAGGCCAAGAAGATCATTGCTGATTTAATCACGGATCAACTTGTACCACAAGTGTCTTACCTAAAGACACCGAAGATGTTTGATTCCTTGACCAAGCTATTTGAAGGGAAGAACATAAATCAGAATATGACCTTAAGAAACCAGTTGAAGAATGTGAAGATCCAGAATGCAGAGACCATACAGTCATACTTTACAAGGGTCTCTCAAATCAAAGAACAACTTGTAGCAGTAGAAGAAGAAGTGGAGAATGCAGAAGTGGTGATAGCCACCTTGAATGGCCTCCCAAGATCATGGGATTCATTCATGCGAGGAATGTGTGCCAGAAGGAAGTGATTACTTTCAACAGACTTTGGGAAGAAGAATAAGCTCGACTCATAATAAGAGAAGAGAAGATGGGAGCAACTGAAGATCAAGCTCTCACCATCAAAAGAAGATCCCTCAAGCGATGAGGAATACGAAGGACTCAACTCTTGAAGAAACTTTTATCCATCTTAGCATTTGGATGAGAAACGATGCTATTATGAATTAAGAAGATGATGAAGCTGAAGGCTCAAGAAGGAGTCTACCCACGAAACAAATAAAGATAAGTATTCAATTGTCATTTCATGATATTGTTTTGTTATGCATTTGTTTATATTCAGTTAATGTATTATGCATGATAGAATGTTTGCATTAATGACAGTATACTACTAATATGCATGTAATAGGTAAGTATCTCGTGGTGCTATACAACTCTCCATTGCTACTTATCTAGAATGAAACCTCTTTGCTGACATATTGGAATAGTACACAATCTCAATGTTGTCTTGGTAGAGATGGAAGGCATCTAGAAAAGTTTCTGTGAGATATGGATGAATGTTGTATTGACTAAAATAGTTGCATGATCATATATTTATGCATAACAATTTGCCATTATGAATATGCCTTACGAAATGTTTCTAACCATACAAATGCATTTGACTTGTAGAAAAGATCGCGTACATAATCACCTACAAGCAAAGAGGGATGAGACTTGTTCCAAAGAACAAGTGACGATAGATAAATAATAATATGATGAATGCAGCGACATCATTGATGCAGAACCTTCCAGCCATGAAGAAGTAACCAAGAAGAAAGGGAAGACCAGTTCAAGAAGAATGATGTCTAGGATGCAGTATCAATACATGAAGGGAAGTTCGTAATTCCATCATGTCGTAGATGGAAACATCATGGGATACAAGGCAAGATTCGTAGCATGAGGCATAGACTACAAAGAGACATTTGCAGCCACTAGAAATACACATGACAGGAAGAATCATGTGTGCAAATGAAAGAAGGCCTTGCACGAGCTCAGAAGACACCCATGGGATAACACATACATGAGGAGCTTGATGAAGACCTAAACCTTTTCTACAAGGTTGAAGATGAAAGTCTATAGAGGATGACAAGCTCACAGATGGGTGCGAGAAGAACTTTTGAAAAATTTCAAGATAGAGGATCTTGGTATCCAATGATCCTAGATGGATACATAGAATATTAGTAGCAGAGGAAGCTACTTATCACTTTGGTACAGAATGTTTCAGTGCATAGAGTACAAAAGACAGAGGAAAAATGATGCTCCGCTTTAGAGGGAGTGACTACAAAAGATCCAGAGGTTCGACATGGTATGACAGGATGGACAAATTACTGATGACTCTAGGCTTTACTAAGAGTAAAGAAGATTCCAACCTTTTCTTCAAGGTTGAAGGCGGAAGACCAATGATGCTCCTGTTATATGTCGATGACTTGTTCCCGACAGAAAAGAGGAACTCATTAAATTTGCAAGAAGAAGACTTGCTGTCGAGTTCGAGATAAAGGACTTGGGGATGATGCACTACGTTATAGGCATGGAGGTGTGGACAAGGGAACTATGCAGTAGAGATGTTTAGGATGATGGATCGCAAGGCCATGACCACACATATGGCATCAAACCTGAAGCTATTGAGTGTTGCTTCATCAGATTCGGTTGATGCCACGATGTATTGGCAGATGATTTACCTGACAAATACGAGACTAGATATTTGCTTTGCTATGAACACATTGAGACTTGTTCACTTGATGGTTGCAAAGCATGCAGTGAGGTACCTGAGGGTACAGTTGATTATGGGCTCAAGTATGAGGTGAATCAGAAGATTAACCTGGAGGCTTATGAGGATTCATATTGGGCAGGCAGTGCCATTGATAGGAAGAGCACTTCGAGGTGCTACTTCAGTATGGGATCAAGTGTGATCTCTTTTCTTGGCAGGATGGAGTCCTGCATGGCGCTGAGTACAACTGAGGAAAAATATGTTGCCATTTGCTATTTGGGAGGCAGTATGTTTCTTTTGAAAACTACTATTTGATTTGGTTGATATGACTTGCATTTTTTGTATGATAAAGAGAGGAGCAGTGATCCAGATCGAGATCTCTCGAAAGAGGGATTTCTAGCATAACTGATGAGACAGGTTGTCTAAGCATAAATCCTGGCGAATCTCGTAGGTTGCTCAGACTTAAACGGTCATGTAGGTTGTCCTCAGATGTAATCGGTCCTGGCGAAGCTCGCTGGTTATCCTTGGACGTAATCAGCCTTGATGTGATTCTATGCTAGAAATGGCCAAAGTGAAGTTTGAGAACTTTAGGGAGAAGCTTGGTGTTCTCCAAATCGAGGTTCCCTCTAAGGGGAAATGATGAGACCTAGAGCCATTCTGACATGGTGAGAGGATTAGGTTCCTTCCATGGTCAGATGTAAGGGCTGAGCCATTCTGTCATGGTGAGAGGATTAGGTTCCTTCCATGGTCAGATGTAAGGGCTGAGCCATTCTGTCATGGTGAGAGGATTTGGTTCCTTCCATGTCAAATGTGAGTGCAGAGCCATTCTGATGTGACTGTAGGATTGGTTCCTACATGATCAGATATAAGTGTTGAATGCCATTCTTGGAATGGAGGCACCTGGTCAGTTACCAGGAATACTCAGTCTTGGACTGAGGGCCATTCTGATATGACTGTAGGATGTAGTCTTACATGATCAGATGTGAGTGCATGGCCATTCTGATGTGATTGAGGGATGTGTTCCCACTTGATCAGATATAAGGGCTGATGCCATTCTCTGGGAGAATGGAGGCACCTGGTCACTTACCAGGAATCCTCAGTCTGGGACTGAGAGCCATTTCGATGCGATGTGTTTACACATGGTCGAATGTAAGTGCATATCCTTTCTGACAAGATGAGGTCGGATGTAAATGCTGAGCCATTCTGGCGCGATGTGTTTACACATGGTCAGATGTGAGTGTTGTGCCTTTCTGACAAGATGAGGTCGGATGTAAGTGCAGAGCCTTTTCGACAAGATGAGGTCGGATATAAGTGCTGAGCCATTATGGCCCGATGTGTTTACACATGGTCAGATGTGAGTGCTGGGCCTTTCTGACAAGATGAGGTCAGATGTGAGTGTTGGGCATGCCTTTCTGACAAGATGAGGTCAGATGTAAGAGCTGGGCGGGCCATTTTGACTTAGGTTCAAATATAAGCCTTGAATACCTACATGAAGGGTAGGCCTACAACCAGCATGAAAAAGGGTTGGCTCTGTAGAACTTCCTGTGACGAGAAGAATGAAGAGATAACACCCACATAACACCATTTGATTGAGATAGCAGAAGTAGTAATGATGACGATGATTCAGTGATGATCCATCTTTGATGATGATTTATATTAAGTGATGATCTAGACTTGATGATGATCCAGTAGTGGTGATCCAGATCAAGTGATGATCCAAACTTGATGATGATCCAGCAGTGATGATCCAGATCAAGTGATGATCCAGACTTGATGATGATCCAGTAGTGACGATCCAGATCAAGTGATGATCCAGACTCAATGATGATCCAGTGATGATCCAGACTTGATGAAGATGACTTGACAATGAAGATGACTTGAAGATGAAGATGACTTGAAGACGAAGATGACTTGATGATGATCCAGACGATACAAAGAAAAAGACTTGTGCTGATAAATTGTGTCGAGAGAATACCTTCCCAGTTAAGAGGGAGTGTTGATGTATTTGTAATTTTGGAATGTATTCACTTGTATATCTTATGTATTGTACCCCGATGTTTATTCCGGGAAGTATCTATAATGTAATTGAGTCATGTCATGCCCTGATGTTTCGATCGGGAGATTCATTAATGTAACAAGTCATGTAAAGTCATTGCGGTTAACCCTCCATTCTAAGTCGGGGCAACAGACCCCACAGTTTTGTCAAGGTTAACCCTCCTTGTTGATCATAGGGCAAAGTCCCCATAGTTGTGGGGCACGAGGGTTATTAGACTCTCCTAGAGATGTCGGCTCTAGTAAGTAATTGTTAAGTGGGGCCGACATGTTAAAGTGGACATCAAGTGAACGAAAGAATATAAATAGAGAGTGAGCCTCTCTATTTATCACACACACACTCACTCATTGGGGCGCATGAATGAGAGAGGAGAAGCTCTTTCAAGTGTGAGAGAGAGAATAAGCTGTGGAGATCATCTTTTCTGTTTTCGGGTTTTACTGCTGCCATTGGTGCTCATTCTATCTCTGAGGAAGATGCGGGGTTTTCTCCTTTATGATTTCCCTGAAGAAAATTCTTTGTGTCTCTTGTCTCTTGTGTTTATTGCTGTGCATGTTATTCTCTCAGTTAAAGATCCTAAGTTAATGCTAGCTTAAATGATAAAAATCTAACAATATGTATATGGTTAAGTGTATATTTTTTAAGTGAAAAAATACTTTTTTCACTCCATGATGTATGACTATTTGATATACAACCATTTATGATGATATATCTACATATAGCTTTATGTTTCTAGTTTTATAGTATCTCTCTTTTGGGGAATATTGGAAAGTTATGACTTATATATAGCTTATGTAGAAAGCATTTTATTATAAATGTAAGTTTTTTCCAAATTAAATAGCATGTTAATAAATTCATAAAAAGTGTATAGTTATAAAAATTATTACAAGATGATATATTTGAAATAATGTTTTTTTAATAAATATAAAACAATATTAATCTCAAACAAGAGAGAAGACAAGGTTTATAATTATAAATATTATTCCAAAGTCTTATTATTATTTATGTGGTAGGCAGGTTATAATGCAATCCATAAATAGTTGACCTTTTATTAAGCATACCTTTAACCAAAAATGTATCGAGGCTTGTTAAAGTAAACATTATACACATAAACTTATTTTTTATAATATAATGCAATTCATAATTATCTCTCATTATACACATAAACTGATATTTTATAATATAATGCAATTTATAATTATCTCTCATCTTTTATAATATAATGAAATTTATAATTATCTCTCATCTAATTTGTTCAATCCTTATTTTGTAATCATTACATCATCTTATTTTGTAATCATTACACCACTTATTATTAAGTTCAATTCTTATTTTGTAATCATTACATCACTTATTATTAACGAGTGTTTGTATTATCAATTATACAAATAATAAAAATTAAAACAACAAAAACTTGCCACCTAGAAAGAATCATTAAGTTCAATTCTTATTTTGTAATCATTACAGCACTTATTCCGAGTGTTTGTATTATCAATTATACAAATAATAAAAATTAAAACAACAAAAACCTTGCCACGTAGAAAGAATCATTAATGATATTTAATGGAAATGATAGAATCATTAATGACATTTAATGGAAGTGATAGAATCATTAATGACATTTAATGGAAGTGATAGGACTGACCCCTTCAAGCTTGCCATTTGTCTAAAAAGCATGAAACTGTTGTATTTTGTACAGGTACTGTAATCGTTAGTCTTTGTTGAGCCGTATTTTGTACCTCTATTGTAGTTGTGAATCCTTCCTTTCATAGAGCTTGACAAAATATGAAAACGCCTAGTATACTCTTTGTTAAGCAGTATTTTGTACTTTGTATTGTTATTATAATTATCAATCTTTCCATATTTCATAGAACTATTCTCTTTGTTAAGTCATATTTTGTATTTTGTACTGTTATTGTAATTATCAATCTTTCCATATTTCATATGAAAACGCTTTGTTACCCGTATTTTGTACTTTGCACTGTTATTATAATTATCAATCTTTCCATATTTCATAGGGCGAGCAATACTCTTCATGCAGCAGAGCTCTTCATGCAGCAGAGTATTCCGCCGTCGGATCGCTCTTTGGAACGGATCCGAGGACGGACAATGCGACCGTCGTCGCATTAAATACTCTGCTGCATGCAGAGTATTGTTCGCCATTTCATAGAACTATTCTCTTTGTTAAATCGTATTTTGTACTTTGTACTGTTATTGTATTTATCAATCTTTCCATATTTCATAGAACTAGACAAAATATGAAAATGTCCAAGATTGGTATTTGTTGTGCAGTCCTACCGTAATCAAGATTGGTATTTGCTGTGCAGTCCTACCGTAATGTTGTTTTTGTATCACTGCATGCAAAAAAACTCAAATATCATGTTGCGAGACTATGTACAACTGGTTCCATAGTGTTTTTTCAACAAGATAAGCTCATTCATTATAACAAGGTTGCAATGTAACGGATACCTGCTGACAAAAAAGAATAAAGCACTGTAAAAAAATACAAATATAAATTAAGATGAGTATGGAGAGTGCAAAAGCTTAATAAGAAAGCAGTAAAGTGGACCATGCATATATGCCTTCAGGTAACAGGTAACAGGCTGGGAGCTGCCAAATTTATTAGACACAGAGTGAAATATTACATAATACAGACTGCCCCTGCCAAATTTATTACCCAAAGAATGAAAGCTAGGATAATAAGGTTCGATTATTTTAATAGGAGTATCTCAAAAGTAATTTTCCAACCAATTTGACTTTGCCCGTGGTTACTTTCTTGTCATTATTTGATGACTTAATGGCGAAATCGATTTTCCATATTGTAAGCTAGACAATATTTGTATAGCTTGGCACCTTCTGTATGCATGCTCACAACGTGGTTGTAATCGCTCATCCAACGCCTATCACTCATCGAGCATCTCTTTCGTGTTGGCGGTAGAGATAGTATATGAAGCTGACCAACAACACTAAAAAATGAAGTATATGAAGCTGGAAACCTCTTTCGCACCAGCGGGAGGAGATGGTCTCGATCTGAGCATAATTCAAGCAGATAACGCTTGGCACAAGTGAACGTTGTTTAGCGAGAGGGATTTAATGTTTAATGTGCAAATGTCAACTGTGTTGAGATTCCTCCATTGTTGTGCATCCCGCATAGCTATAGCTCGTTGAAGGGGCGGTCACCAAAGCAGCTGAGTTGCCTCCATTGTTGTGCATCCCGCGCAGCTATAACCATTGAAATGGTAATCTAGACAGCTTAAAATGACAATGTAACGAGCTAGGTTTTGAACTGTAACCACACCACATGTCACACTGAGATAGATTTGCATGCACGCATAGGAGAAGACACCCACCACGATCCCTTCGAAACATGTCGTTCGGTTCATCCAACAGACCAACAGTGAAGTCAATGAAGCGAAGTTGATGTTGACTTCATTAATGAAAGTCAACTTCGCTTCTTGTTAGGCATCCACAGCTTCATTAATGAAAGCAACCATAAAACAAATAGCACATCATGAAATTTAGATTCCTATTCATTTAATTTAACAATGAAATAGACATTACAACTTTCATGGTAAAAGTCAATATGTTTATTTCAATTTTATTTAATTTAGTATATTGTCCATAGTTGAGTGTTTATTAAAAGTCAATATAAAATATAAAGCATATTTATGTACATTACAATAATGTGTTATTTTATTTAATAATCCAAATTATCAAATTCTTTTTCATTACACTATATTATTATAACTAAATAATCGGCATGTACATTCAAGTGATTATGATAACTTTACACATTATTATGGGTTGTGTTACTTTATTCAATAATCCAAATAATTAAATTTTTTATATGACATTATTATAACCAAAACAAAATAATCCACATACATTCAAGTAATGATGATCAACTTTTTATAACATTATATTATTACAACCAAAATAATCTACTTACATTCAAGTAATTATGGTCAACTTTGCACATCATTATGATACTTGATGAGTACATGCCCGGTAATCATAGAGGTTTTTGCAAATTGATTATGATGTGCATCTTTTGAAGGCTAAAACACTAAATGAAAGTAAATAAAGCATTTAAAAAAAATCCCATAGGTTTAACAGTATTAAATTCATAATTGTTTTTTACAAATATTGGTAAGTGGTATTGAACTAAGTAAATCACATTAACAAGACAAGGTACCTAACTAGTATGTAATGATATGGATGATATAACTTTCCAATGGGAAACTTTGATATTGGGGAGTAGCAATCATCATTGTTGTAGTCTTCAAAAGATGCATTTTTTTAATTGGTATGCTCTTTTGCAAAAATAAAAATAATGTTTGTAAAATGTTAGTTGAAAATATGGAATGGAAAAGTATGTTTCTTTCATTTAATTCATCAAACAAATTACCCAGAATAGTCGGTTTACGAGAGAGTTTATATAACAAAGTAATAAGAACTAGTGACACAGACTAGCTACTAAGTAGCACTTGTTATAAGTTGGTGATCTGATAAAAGTTTTTACATATTTTACTAATCCCAATCAACAATTAATTTATCAAAACCAATTATATAATAAACAAACTTCCAACCTAATTAGGGAAGAGAACCCACTTGACAATGCAATTTTATAATTGAAAAAAAGTATCAACACAACACATGATATAGAACTCCAAAATTATAAGAGAAATATAAATGAAATAAATTATACGGTCTATTTTAATAGTCACAAATTTGTTGAATATTGATAATAATAAAAAATAATGCTATACCATTTTAATAATTACAAATTTATTGAGTATTGATAAAAAATAAATGTTGAAGGCTCACAGCTAAAATAAAATTATGTTTGTTTATTTTATCATTATAAATAAAATTATGTTTGTTTAACAATATTATTATAAATAAAATTATATTTTTTTGTTTGAATTTTTTATTTTATTTTAATTTTATTAGATTTAAAATAAAATATGTTTGTTTATTGTATTATTATAAATAAAATTATGTTTGTTTATTGTATTATTATTATTTTTGTTTTATTATTATGTTTGAATTTTTTATATTTTAATTTTATTAGTTTTATTTGTTCTCAATTTAGTGTGTTTGCAAAAATAAATTGAACTACATATTTATTAGCATTTAAAAATTCAAATTTCATTTTTATTAGTTTTATTTGTTCTTAATTAATTTTATTTGTTCTTAATCAACTTAGTGTGTTTTTATTAGCATTTAAAGATTTAGATTAAGATGGTTGTTAATTTAACTTTTGTATGGTTATGGTTGATTTTTTAAAATTTAATTTGAATTTTTTTTTAAGAGATAGAGAAAGAGTACAACTTTCTTAACAATTCATTTTTACAAATTTTATTTATTTGAAGAGAGAAAGGGTTCAATCTTCCTAACATTTTGACTCATCTATATTATTGTGATCTATGAATGCTTCTTTTTAAGCTTTTTGAACATAAAAATAAAATTTTAAACCAAACCAAGTGATTCTTTGCCTTTTTTAAGGTCTAACACTTAAAAGTTAATCTCACTGGATGTTAACAACATAGATCCATCTTA
>LPNX010941025.1:316039-382051 GCA_001517045.1 Pseudotsuga menziesii | reverse complement strand
ATATATTTTAAATGACACATGTAAGTCTAGGATGAGCACGAAAGGAGTTACACATCTCCAATTTATCTAATTTATATTTTTATATATGTGCCTTTGTAACTGTTTTAAATCTAATTTGAGGTGACATGTTATTTTTTTTTAAGGACACGTGTCAACTCTAGGATGAGCACGTAAGGAGTTACACATCTCCTCCTATTGGGCTATAGAATGCACCTCTTCGACGCAATAAACACCACCATCAACAACAACAGAATGTAAATATCTTTTAAATATACTCATAATAAAGTGCCTAAATTCAATTTATATTTTATAAAAAATAAAGAGATGCCTAGATCATTTGATTATGGAATAAAAGGAGTCTTTAATTTGGAGGCGTTGTAAATCTACGACTCATATTATTAAAAAATCATTTATCTTGGGTACCAGTGGATCAATCAAATCTAAGAGGATAGAATTTTGTGATCTCTCTTTGTTATAGCATGATTTGCCACACCTTATGCACCATACTTTGATGGTCTTCCCTTGTCCCTATGAAGACCCACTATATCCCCCTTACTCAGTGTATTCCCAATGCTTTAGTATAACCATAAAAAAAGCCAGTTGTAAATATGCACGCAGGTGAACAATTATGCATCCTGTGTATACACAACCTCCACCATTACAACCCGCATACATCGGTTTTTGTGCTCAAAATTAAAATTATTTCGTATTTTCCATGCCAAGTCATGGTGGTTACAATCCTTGACCTTCCATATACTAGAAAACACTCTGATTCGACCTTCCACTTCCCATTTGAGGGCTATATATTAAGTCATTGTGAAGCATTGGAAGAGGAGAAACTTTGAGAGTAAGAAAACTATAGCAAAAATTTTCCCCATTGCCATATGCTTGAGTTCGCATCCCTTTATCCTTGTTAATTGAACTCTTTGTGTTCATCTCCCAAGCTCTCCATTGTCTTTGTGAGCTTTCCTTTTTCATGGAGGATTGAAGTGGTGGAGGCCTAGGTGGAGGAACTTGGTTTCTCGATTTTGACGAGTTGCTGACAGAGGCTGTCACTTTGTACTTTTGTTTTGAATTAATAGAAATACTCTTTTCTTGTCCAATTTCATGTGCAAATGTTATAGATATTTTCATGAGTATATTTGCTCCATACATGTTTAAATGGATTATGCTAGAGTAGGTGCTAACATCTCATGAATATATTATATGCTTGGATACATTGGTTGTCGAGGACAAGTTGTAGGTTTCAAGTAATCGATCGAAAGCTCAACGACTGACTTCTTTGAACTTCTAGTTGAGGTACGAACATCTATTTTTGTT
Source organism: Pseudotsuga menziesii (assembly GCA_001517045.1). NCBI lineage: Eukaryota > Viridiplantae > Streptophyta > Pinopsida > Pinales > Pinaceae > Pseudotsuga > Pseudotsuga menziesii. The sequence continues at coordinate 380,731 of LPNX010941025.1, read as the reverse complement.
GTTAGCATTTACATTTATATGGCATATGTGGGAATAGAGTTGATTTCTGGTGTCATCCTGTCTATTGTAGTCCACCCCAAGCCATAGGAATATTTTATCTGTAACAGAATTGGCGACTCCACTCAAGAACGAACACATAATCTCTAAAAGGATGGAAATTTGTGAAGACCTTTGGTATCCTCTTTCTCTAAATCAACCAATATTAAAACTTTGTTATCGAAGCAAGTCATCAACTTTCTCTTTGATTTGTCAAAATTATATAAAGAATACTTTGGGTTTTAACAATATTGAAAATCTCTCTCCCTTGCCACTCCACGATCAATGTCACTCATTATTCTCTCCTAAAAGGAGCAATGCCTCTCAAACTCCCCTTCCAAATATTTTCAAAAATATTTATATGTATTTGAATTTACTCAAAGGAGATGAACTTAGCTTAATTTAGGTTACTTTATGTAAAATAATGAACATTAAAAACGTCATTCCCAAAATATATCACGAAATAATAACAATGACTTAATTTATAATGATAAGTTTTAATACATATAACTTCATTTTTATGTTTAAATTTTCTTTTAATATTTGAATTGTTATCGCAATATCTATAATTAGCATAAATAAATTTTAAATCTAGAAATTTGATTTCTCTTTGTCTTTGATAATCAAGGTTTAAGATGGATATGCTTGTTTTAATTTTTTGATTTTATGAGTGGTATTTTTTCAATTATTTTTTATTTGTTTTTTTGTTTATTTAAGAGCCAATATGAATCTTTTAATTACTTTATATTTTTGGGAATGTAAGCGATAACATCTTCCCCATATTGAGTTGCAAAGCACCTTGATACTCTCACTGCAAAAAAAAAAGGTGTTTATGAACTTTATATTCATGCATTAGAAAAATATCTCATGAAATAGGTCTTACCAAAAACAATTATTCACAACTATATTAGTGAATCTTACAAGTCTTGTTAGTAGAGGTGGGTATTCAAAAGGCTTAGGATTCATGAAGTTTCTTCTTCTTCCTATTTATCAAGAATTGTTACTCAATGGAGTTCTTAAAGAGGTTGATTAATGTTTCAAAATGAATTTCTATTTAGGATAATTCTCAAAGAGGGAAACAGGTGTGTCAAATGGCTTTAGAGGAGGGTAGGGTATGTATATTATCATAGAATTTAGTAGTCAAATCTCTACATAGAGATGATTCCTTGTCCCACAAACAAAGGGGTTGGTGTATGACTTAGTCATTACCTTAAAAGTATTTTATTTTTATTCTTAATATCTATATATTGAGATAAAACATTGTTTACCAATAAACCATATGAAAGTCAAATATCTTTTGTGTGATCTTTTGTAATAGAATAGTTTTATGGTGGCTTCTAAAATGAATAAAAAATAAAACAAGTTAATTATTTTGAATCATGCAAACTTTCTTCAACCAAACACAATGTGTTGAAATCCATCTCTTCAATGAAGAAAAATAAACCATTGAAATCATGGTATAAGATCAAGCATTTCGCCCATACCCAAGTGCATTAATTTGCCAAATTTTTGTTTGCACTGCCATAAACCTAAATATAAAATTTTATTTACATGTTTTAATGGATCATAAACCTCATTAGAAAATGTAAAGAAGCAATTGACCCTATGCAATGACTCTAAATACATACAACCTTCAAGAAAACTAGGAAGTGAAAAAATGCATTTAGAGAAGGATTTTGAGCCCTTTGTTGGAGGTGTCAAATTAGCATCCTACTCTTTCAAGCATGTAAATATCTTAAGGTTGGAATTTGGAGAATGTAAGCATGTAACAAATAAGTATCCCTTCCTCCTTTAAATGATAAATTTTCTCTCATAAAATGTGTTGGATTTTTACAAGATTATAACAGTATAACTTTATTGCAAATGAATAATAGGATCTCTAGAAGAAAGACAAAGCACAAAAACAAAGAACACAAGAGTTTATCTTGGGAAACTCAATCGGGATAAAACCCAACAACCTTCATATAGAGATGATCAATTCCGAGAATGGAGTACAAGAAAAGAGAGATAAAGAAGAAAATCTCTCTAATAGAAAACCCCAGAAAAAAATATTGCTTCTCCTTTGCTAGGAGAACTTGATTTATTAGTTGTGTGACCAAATGAGGTGCCCAACCTCTCTATTTATACACTTTACAAAAATGAGATTTAACCCTAACTGATCTGACTTATCTAACTAATTGGGGCCAACTTCCCTTAAGGAGAAATAAAAATAATTTTATTTTAGTTATTTTCTTATATAAAATTCCCCATGGTTTACATGAATTCTTTCAAGGGTTTACATCAATGATTACATCAATATGATCTCCCATAGGAGGTACAAAACAATATAATGAAATTACAGTGAGAATAACTTCCAAAGTTACACAAAATCCAACAAAATATTCAATGCTTGTAGGACCTTACTCGAAAAGAATGAAAGTTAAATCCACTTGGCCACATCCCCCTAGAAAAACAAACCAATTATCTCTATATATGGTCATTTCTTCTAATAGGAAGAAGATTTATAGGTTTGTAATGACAATAACCTATGTTTGTATGTGGGTTGGTGACCTTTTATAGGGGACCAAAGAAAGATCGAATATTATGATGTAGGAGCATTGAGGTATAAGGTGTTGAAGATATTTATCATAGGAGGTGTGAGGAATGCGTGAATAGAGAATTTCAAAGAGCCAAGGGGTCAAAAACTCGACAGCATATCATAATCCCATATCAGAAATTGGTTGTTGGAGGTTAGAGCTAATATCGAATCGAAATTATTGTATCAAACTTATAGGCTTAAGAAGTGCCAAATCGGAGGTCAGTTGTCAAAGAAAGCATCTGATGGAGAGAAGGTCTGATGGATCAGGAAATTCAATGGATGAAGCTTCCTAATAAAGTTGCAAGCTAATGAGTAGAGAGGGTCAAAGGCCTAACTAGTAAATGTGATTTATTGCATTTTGTACAAGACATAATGGAGGATTTAAATGGCCATCGAGTCATGTGGTCCAAGTGGTTTTGGATGAGAATCGAAGATCTCAACATGAGTTTAAATTTAAATTCATTCATTTGAAAAAAAAAATTTAATCACACCAAAGGAATGAAGGCATAGGAAGTTGACATAAACATCTAAATAGAGAGGAGGTGATGGAGAAGGAAAAGGGATGGAGTCTCCAGAAACAACAGAACAAGAAGAGTATGATTGATACTTGTGTATGTAAGGTTGCTATGTAAAAACACCTGACACTAAGACCAAGGGTCGATATTTGAGAATCCATGTTCAGATCACATTGTAGTGATACATCTTTCTAACTTAATGAAAGATTGTTAAGTAATTTCCTAATTTGGGGCACAATATCTAGTTGTGTTTGTGTATGTTGTAGGTTGTGTACTCTTACTTGCAGTGTCCTATAGGAGTGATATGTACTTCATCGGTATTAGAGTAGATTGTATCCTACGAAGCGTGAACAATTTTGGCTAAGGGAAGTTGTTGGGTAGAATTGTTTTGTAGAACTACATTTTCAATAAGGGGATCACTAGGTAGAACTGTATGAGGAGTTTGTGAGAAGGCAAGTATTGTTAATAGGGGCATAAATGTTAATGGAAGAGGCATAATACAATGTGGCGGTGTTGATATTGGTTGAGTTGTAATTGAGGAATTAACACAAGCATCAAGGGTTGTCGAAGTCAAGTTGGAAGCCATTGAGACAACTTAGAGGAGAGGAGTTGCAGCTAAGCTCGTGATGTAAGTGATGAGGAATTAGAAGTAGAAGTTACCAAAGAAGAGGGAAAAGTAGTTCAATATCCCGGGGGATGGATTATAAAATCCTTAGCATATTTGAGTGGAAATCCTAAGATGGAGACAACTACTTTTATTGGAATTATGAATCCGGAGGAGTTTATTGATTAGATTAGGGATATGGAGCATATTGAGGATCCGAAAAGAGTAAAACTAGATTTCTTAGATATAAAAGGTCATGCATCCTTATGGTTGGACTTTGTGTAGTTGGATATACAGAGGAAAGGGAAGGATACAATTAGAACTTGGGACAAAATGGTAGGCAAGTTAAAAGGTAAGTCCCTTCTTGTTGACTATACTATGAATTTGTATAGAAGATTGAAGAACTTGAGGAAAAAGGAAATGACTATTAAGGAGTATACAAAGGAGTTCTATAGATTTTCCATTAGGCCTAGACATTCTGATGAGGGTGATGAAGGAGTGGATAGCTATATTAATGGGTTAAAATATGCCATTTAGTATGAGTTAAGCATAGTGAGAATTAGAACAGTTGGAGAGGCATACCATCTTGAATTAAAAGTTGAAGAGAATCTATCTAGGAATAACCCCAATGCTAGAGTGAAAACAATAGTTGGAGGTAGGGGAAAAACTCTATTTGGAACAAAGTAGAGCAGTGGAGCTAAAGGAGAAGAAAGCACGAGTGTTAGTAGTGCAACACAGGATCCTAAAAGGAGAAATGAAACCTACATAGGTAGAGGAAATCCTAGTGGAAGAGGAAACTTTAGGATCATAGGAACTGGAAGGTCTAAAGTAATATACTACAAGTGTAAAAAATTGGCACACAAGGCTTATGAGTTCCCAAAGAGCCTGCATACTATAAGGAGACATCAGACAAAAAATCATTTTTCTCCAAGAGAGAAGAGCACTATGGGATCTACTAATGGAAGCAATGCTGAGGTGACGCAACTAGAGGCTAAAGGAAACCTATTGTTTAGGAGGACCTTGTTGAAAATTTCTTGCCATCAAAGGACTAAGGAACCAAACTAGAGGAAATCCATCTTTTAGACCATGTGTATGATTGGAGGTAAGTGTTATTCTTTAATTGTAGATGGTGGAAGCACTAAAAATTTAGTGCATATTGAGGTTGTAGATCAATTGAGATTAAAATGTAGGCCACATCCTTAGGTCTATAGGGTTTCATGATTTCAGAAAGGGCACCATGTCACTATTTCTCATTATTTTTTAATTAATTTCAAGTTTGGGAATTACTTTGATAATGTATTATGTGATGTTGTACCCATGGATTCGTGTCATTTACAATTGGGAAAACCCTGGCAATATGATATAAGAATGATATATGATGGGGTTCAAAAAATTGTTTTGGTGAGAAAGGATGGAAAGAAAACCTTAATGGTACCCGTGAAGGAGAACATAAGTGATGGTGGTATCACTAGTAACTATTTTGGAACCCAAGTGATGTCGTGCTCAACAAAATAATTCCTAAAAGAGGAAAAAAGGTAAATTGTTGTTTTGTCCCCATACCAAAAGGCTTGTGTACAAAGGTAAAGAGAGAAAATAATCCCATAGAAATTGGGAAATTATTGTCCAAGTATGGATAAATAATTTTAGATGAGTTGCCTAAAATATTACCACTTGTGAGGAGTATATTCCATCAGATTGATCTAATACCGAGATCCAATTTTCCTAAGAAGGCACCCCATAGGATGACCCCAATAAAGAATGAGGAATTGAACAAACAAGTTCAATACTTGTTGGAGAGGGGACTAACAAGTGAAAGTTTAAGTCCACGTGCAGTAGCTATTGTGCTTGCACCCAACAAAGGAGGAGAATGGAGGATGTGCATCAATTATATGGCCATAGATAATATTACTATCAAGTATACTTTTCCATTGCTAGTAATGGATGATTTATTGGATTGCTTGAGTGGAGCAAGATACTTCACCATGATTTATTTCAAGAGTGGTTATCATCATATCAAAATCCTTGAAGGAGATGAATGTAAGACTGCATTCAAAACCAAATAAGAGTTGTATGAATGGCTAGTTAAGCCAGTTGTATTTACAAATTCTCCAAGTACCTCTACGAGACTCATGAATGACGTATTAAAACCTTACCTGGGTTAATTTGGGGTTGTTTACTTGGATGACATTATGATTTTCAGTAAGACAATGGAGGACCACCTTGCACACTTGTTATGAGTGTTAGGGTTGTCAAGGAAGGACCCTGATAAAGTGATGGAAATTATAGAATGGACTGTACCCAAGAATACAAATAAGGTACACAATTTCCATGGATTAGCCAATTTATACTGGAAGTTCATAAGAAAATTTAGTGCAATTTGTGCACCACTAACAACTTGTATGAAAAAAGGGAAGTTCAAGTGGACTACAGTTGCTCAAAGATCCTTTGAGAAATTGAAGCAGAAGGTAACCGAAAGTCTGGTGTTGGCATTTCTATACTTTGATAAAAATTTTCAAGTATATTGCAATGCGAGTGGAACAACCATAGGATAAATGATGAGCCAAGAAGGGATGCTTATTGCCTACTTCAATGAGAATATAGATGAAGCTAAAAAAAAGTATTTGGTCTATGACCAGGAATTCTATGCTATTGCACAGGCATTGAAGAAGTGGAGGCATTATTTCCTTCCAAAAGAATTTGTTTTGTATACAAACCATCAAGTGTTGAGACATTTAAACAACTAGTCCAAATTGAATCAAAGACAAATGAAATGTGTTGAGTTCTTACAAAGTACACCTTTGTGTTGAAGCATAGTCCGGGGAGTTCAAACAAAGTAGTTGATGCATTAAGCAAAATAACCATTTCATTGTCTACCATGACAATGGAGATAACTAGACTAGAAGAAATGAAGGAGTTATATGAAAAGGACCCTAATTTTGATGAAGCCTAGAGTATGGGAAATGAGCCATGAAGTGGTGACTAGAATCCACACTTATATTATTTTATCCAGGAGGGATTCCCTTTTAGGAATCATCAATTATGCATACCATAAGGGTAAATGCTATAAAATTTTATCAAGGAGCTTCACAATGGAGGCTTGAGTGGGCATTTTGGTGTTGACAAGACCAATGCATTGGTATAAGAAATATATTACCGGCTAGGATTGGCTAAGGATGTGAAGAAATGGGTCAAACATCATTGAGTATTCTAACATGCGAAAGGCAAAAGATATAATACAAGATTGTATATGCCACTACCTATACCCGAACAACCCTGGGAAGGTATCAACATGGATTTTTTGTTGGGATTACCAAGAACCCAACGATCCAATGATTCTATTTTTGTTATTGTTAACATATTCTCTAACATGGTACATTTAATTCCATGTAAAAAGACTAATGATGAAACCAATATAGTTGTTTTATTCTTCAAGGAAGTCGTTATATTGCTTGGGTTTCCTAGGAGTATTGCTTACAATAGGGATAGTAAGTCTATCGGACATTTCTGTAGGACATCGTGGAAAAATTGAATGTGATATTGTAGTTTAGTTCTGCACATCATTCACAGATTGATGACCAAACTAAAGTAGTTAACAAAATCCTTTAAAACTTTCTAAGATGTTTAGTTATATAGAGGACAGGACAATGGGAAAACATGTTGCAACAAGTAGAGTTTTCATACAACAATTCAGTGAGCAAGTCCACTAGAAAGAGTCCATTCCATATTGTTAATGGGGGGTCAACACAAGTAGTGGTTGATCTGGAATCCTTGCTAGAAAAATATCAAAAGTGTAAAATTATCCAAGCTATAGGATCATCAAGTTGGATTGAACCTCACTATGAAATAAGAATGAATGAAGAAGAATAAATTCAATGTTAGAATGATCAAACAATCATGGTGAAATTATTCAGACAAGAGGTAAAAATTTGACAGCATAACATTAATCTCATAATCATTAATATGTATGTAATGAATCCATGATACAATAAAGGAAATTTGAATCCTCTAGGAGTGATTCGAATTCCATGACTTGGACTAACTATAGAGATCACTAACTATGCAAAAATCACCACTAGAGGCTCACTAGTATAACTCCTAACAACTAAAACACCTCACAATCAATTAACTGACCGAGGTAGGTGAGCAAAGACACCCAATCTCCTTAAATCATGCAAAGATGGCACCTGGCTAGCTGAAAGTGAACTAACTGGTGCCCATCAGAGCATAACTCAACACAGGCTAGGGTAAGGTGGGACTCCCATGGCTCAGTGTGGGTTCCTAAAATATAATGATTGGCCTCTGGAGCTACCAAACTTATGAAAATTAGTGCATCATGGGGTAGGTGGGCCCTGATAAATTCCCCATGGCACTAATGAAGTGGCAACATACTCCTAAGCTATGAAACTGACATTTAGATTGTGGTGGTCAAGGGAGGATTACAAATAATCCTAACACACCCCCTTAATCCAAACTTGGATGAACTAGGGCTTGGAAACTAAGACCGAAGGTCACCCATACAATCTAATGCAAAAAATTACCAGCTCAATAAACTAAGGAAATGGGGAAAACCTCATGGGAACCCCACCACTCAAAATGAACAACGAAACCAAGAAAAAAACTGAATCAAACCTTCACACCAAGAAGAGTACTGAGATAAAAAATATTTTTTTATCGAAATATTTTGTTAATATGTCTGCAACCTACTCCTCTATAGGGAAGTAATGCATAATGATAGCCTTACTATGCACTAGTTCCCGGATGTAGTGCATGTGGACTTCAATGTGTTCTGTACTGGATCACTGGAAATTTTAATTGCACTTTGATTATCATAGAAAATGTTTACTGAAGGAGAAGTGTGAATTCCAAACTATGTCAGAATCCCATGTAGCCAAACTGCCTAAATGGATGCATTCACACCCCCCCAATACTTTGCTTCAACCAAAGAGAGAGAAAGGTATTCTTGCTTCTTACTTGACCAGTAGATTGGTCTAGATACCAACATGAACACAAGTCCTAAAGTATATTTTATGTTGACCAGTATTGTCTCCAGCCCAATCTAAGTCAGTAAAACCAACCAGATCTAGCTGAGCACCAACAGAATAGTGAATCCCAAACTCTCTAGTACCCTACACATAATGCAAGATGCACTTTGTTTCCTTCCAATATAGCTCATGTGGCTCTTGCATGAACCTAGAAACAACACTCACAACATATGACAAGTCTGGTATCAAATAAGTGTAACACACTGAATATTTATTAATTGTTAAAGACTTTAATTTTTGTTTTTTGATATTTTGACCAAGTGAGGTCAAAATAAATGTAAAAGAACTATTAATTATTTAATCATTAGAGAACTAAGAGAATCAAAATAGAAGTAGTCATTCAAGAGTGTTAGTCGACCCACAAGGATGAATGATAAGTGAAAAAATTGTTGAATGAAATCTCAAGAGATGTAGGAGGCATCCTTCCTAAAAATCAGGTCGAGACTCATTGTGGAGAAATTATGAGAAGGTGGCTCATAAATGACCAAAGTCCTAGGAAAAATACTATAAGTATTGAACCCATCGAATAAGCAGGAGGCTTGTGATTGAGGGGAAATGATCTAGATTATGTAGATAGAGAGTATTGATCAGTCTTTGTCCTTGTAGTTCGACAAACATGATTGGGGGTTCTAGAGCAAGTAACTTGGATGCTATGGAATTTTGGTTGAGAGGAACAAAAAATTCAGTTTTGTTTTCCCATCAATGGTTATAAGTACTATTTTATGAATATTGTATTGTTAGACTTTCTAGTTATATTTTTTAAATGATTATTATCCAACTGAAATGGTCCATAATTTATAAATTGAACCGAGAGGTTAAAGCAACTTCCATATACAGTGATCAGATACACCAAGAATCCAATTCATTTGATTAACCGGTTAATACGAATCCCTAATAATATTGGTATCAAAGTCACAAGCCAAACTAGATCTATCTCATTAAAAAACATTTAAACTTATCTTAGGAAAGAAGAGGACGAGAAACCCTCTTTTACAAAATCCCAAAACCCAAACCAAGGTGAAGCATAAATCTTCCAATCGACGACCAATTGGTTACGCATACCTTATTTATGTAGGAAGGGAATCTTCTCACGATTGCATGTAGGTCCTCGCTAGCATTCTACCTATGCACACAAAATATTTGGAGTTAGGGTTGGATTCAAAACTAGAGTTAAAACAATGTTTTAAAAATGAAAGCTTAGGTTAGATACTTACCGATCCAGAGCAACTGAATGCGAAGGAGGAATCTTAAACTTCCATATTCTTCAATGACCCCATAACCACGGGCCAAAATTTAGAGCTAGATTCAAAATACCAAACGCAAACTTAAATCATAGATCTGCTAGTTGTGCACACAACAAGAAAAAGTATGTAAGATAAACATACCATAACCCTGCAAGCAGAGGCAATACAAGTTAAATTTATAAACTAGAAGTTTGAAGGATTTAAACCATAAACCCTTTGAAACAAAAGTAACTACCTATAGTTGTTAAAAAAAACATAATCTATGCCAAGAGGAAGACCATAGATCGAAACCGAGTAAAAAATCCAGAACAATAACAAGAGCCGAGGTTATCCTCTGGCCATTTTGGGAATGAAAACAAACCTAATTGTGTTTTATTAACGAAGGTCATGACTTTGTCTCATCCTCCTCTGCACCTGTCACATATAGGTCTTGGCTTAGAGATCGTATATGCTATACAAATTGAAATGTAAATGCCGAGGAAAAACCCGAATCCTTACCTTTATAATTGTTCGAGGGTACTGGGGGTTCCTCCTCCTGAACGATTACTCCATCGTAATACCTTGTGTAAACAAAAACATGTTCACTATATTTTTAACCTTATTAAATCTTGTTTAAATACTTCAATCAATAATGTAGATTACCTTAAGAAAGTGTGGGATTCCTCTTCGTTGTAGAAATATTCTTCACAAATAGTAGAATGCAGGAAACAAACCATTTATCCTTCCACACAGAGAAACATAGGAGGTATGCAAAAACAATAACCAACAAAAATAACCATCACGACGACCAAAGAGTCAGTTTCACGACATAGTAAATGAGATACACTTTTGAATTTTTTTATGCAAACCCTATAAAATCACATCCAACGTTGCAGAGCCAAGGTAGGCTACAGATGGAGGGAAAATATCTTGTTTCCAATTACGGGGCCTGAGAGTGCAATTAAAGCACTGCAACACGAGATTAAATCACCCTGGTTGTGATGTCAATCTGCAAGCCACAGGTTTGAACATCAAGTTCTGTCATAAAACCTCCACTAAACCTTGCCTTATAACTATCGAACCTTATAAACACCTTTGCAAAGTTTTACAACCATCATTGCATGTTTCCAAACATAGGTAAAGGCCTTAGAATACCATCGGATGGATAATTACCCACTTGCAAACCTCTAACAATATCAAAATCAAGAGTCACTTAAACCTTGTTCAAAGGTAAATGTTAATCACAAAAATTAAACATTGTCATAAACCTTTATATATCATAGTACCAGGATTCAAATATGACCCAAGGATTAGAACTAAGGTTAAAACCTTAGGGTCCTATTCTTAACTTGTAAAAAGAACTCAGATGTCAACATTAACCACCTTGCTAAGAAACCACATGTATATTCAAGTTGTTTGATCGTAGTCGACCAACAATTCAAAGTTGACAACAAGTTTCTGCCAACAAACAAGAAGGTGAATTAGAATTTTAAACATAATCAAGTGAGTAAGTATTTAAAAATAAATTACGACTAAGAGAAATATAGATATATATACATAAAAAAAATTGTATATTTCGCGTTGTGACATAATGGTATCAGAGCGATGTTACAACACTCAACCTGAAAAATCCCAACGCTCAAACAAATATAAACTAGAAACTAACTTATGTTACAGTTTGATTCTCTTTGTAATCAGGAAGAGAAAAAAAATTGATTTTGCAGGAAAAATGGTAGAAGTGGAAATGCTTGCTGAAGGAGATTCCCATCATAAAGAACTAGAAAGCATATGAGAAGGAAATATTAGAGATGGTGCTATTTGGGTAAATCTTAATGAAAGTAGGAATGATAATCAATATGAACTCTTGCAAACAACAAAATATTTAAAAACCAAATTGCAAAGTGTTAAAGAGGATAATGAACGCATCTTAAAAGCACAAGAAGATTTGAATAATGTCCTATTAACTAAAATACATAATAATGAAGAAGAAAAGAATAAAGGATCGGGATTAGAAATGGAAATGACTGCACCTTATAAACGTAAGGTAAGAAAATTAAAATTTTATAATAATGAGACTGAGTCTTCAAGCGAAGAATAATCCAAACAAAATAAGGGAAAATACAAAGATTATAGTGAAAGCAATGATAGTAACCAACATAAAAATAAATATAAGCCATATGGAGAAATTACCGGTGAAATTAAAAATATTAAGCCTCTTATGTTCAATGGAGAAATTAAAAAAGGAGAACAAGCAGAAGCATAAGCTTGTCTTTCTAGAATGAAAAAGTATTTTCAGATCTATAACTATTCAGATGAGTTAAAGGAAAAAATGTCAATTTAAAACTTTACCGAAAAAACTGATATTTGGTGGCAAGACTTCAAAAAGGTAAAGAACATTAAAGAACGCTATGTCACATGGACATTTTTAAGAAATACTTCAAAAGAAAAGATTTATCAGAACAATATTATGAGGAAAAAGCTAAAGAATTTTACGAATTGAGATGAGGTGCAATGACAATGAAATAATTACATAGTAAGTTTATTACGTTATGTACCATACATTATTGATGAAAAACAAAAAAATCTCGTGTTTTGTTAGATGTTTACCTCTTATGTTTAAAGAGATAATCGAATATGATAATACAAAAAAACTCTGAAAGAGGCTGCGAGGAAAGCAAATTTCTGTTATGACCAAAATAAAAACAAACGAGAAAGTATACCTAATTGGAGAAATAAAAGACGTGAAAGTTTTGAACAAAAAAGAAAGGCACAAAATTTTATAGAAATTCTGGAAAAAATTATCGAGGTTACAAAGAAAGTAATTTTAAAAATAATAAGAAACATAATCCTACTGCAATAAAAGAAAGAGAAGTATCTACTGCTTATAATAAAAATACTACACAAAGGGAACCATTAAAAAAATGGGAATGAGGTGAACCACATTATTTTAAAGATCGTCCTATAAGAAGGAAAAAACTTAACAATGCGTATACAATTCAAGAAGATACTACTATGGGAGATACAGTAAGGAGCATGCCCAGAATCAGTGTAGCTTTGGAAAATAGGCAAGCAGATCATCAAACATCTATGGCTGAAATTGAAGGTATATTAAAGGATAAACCAATCTCTATATTGATTGATCCATGTGCAAGTTTAAGTTATATTTCACCAAGAATTGTAGAGATATGCAAACTACAACAAAATAAATTTGAAAAGTCATGGTTAGTTCAACTTGCTACATGCACGAAGTGAAAAGTAACTAGTTTTGTAACAAATTGTGAATTTGATACGAATGGTTTTAAGATGCGTGCCGATTTAAATATTCTGCCCTTAGGATATTATGATTTATTGATAGGAATGTATTGGTTAGAGAAGCATAGAGTTATTTTAAACTGTTATGATAAAAAAAATTCATGTTTAGATGAAGAAAGTAATACTATTATCGTAAAAGGAATTCCAAGGAAAATTACTATAAGAGAAATTTCAGCTTTACAAATGAGAAGGTCGGTTCATAAAGGTTGCAAGGTATTTGCAGTTCACATAATAGATGATATAGATAAAAATAATCAAGTAAAATTGGAAGGCATACCACATTCTAAAAGATTTTAAAGATGTATTTCCAGAAGAAATTCCCGGATTACCTCCAAAAAGTGATATAGATTTTACAATTGATTTAGTACCAGGGGTAGTACCAACATCGAAAGATCCATATCCTATGAACAGTTTGGAACTTAATGAGTTAAAATCACAAATACAAGAGTTGATTGATAAGAAGTACATTCAACCAAGTGTTTCCCCATGGGGAGCACAAGTGTTGTTCGTAAAGAAAAAGGATGGTACTTTACGATTATGTATAGATTATAAATAACTAAATAAAATGACAATTAAAAATAGATATCCTCTACCTCATATTGATGATCTATTTGATCAATTTCGAGGGGCAACAACATTTTCTAAAATAGAATTGAAATCTAGATATCATCAAGTATAGATTAAAGATGAAGATATCTATAAAAACTTTTAGAACCATATATGGTCATTATGAATTTGTCGTAATGCCCTTTGGGTTGACAAATGCAATGACAAATTTTATGTGTCTAATGAACAACATATTAAGTAAATACTTAGAAAAGTTTGTAGTTGCATTTATCAACGACATATTAATTTATTCTAAAAATAAACAAGAACATGAAGAACACTTAAAAATAGTTTTAGAAGTGTTAAGAGAACAACAATTATTTGCCAAGTTTAGCAAATGTAACTTTTTCAAGGATAAAATTCAATATTTAGGACATGTGGTGTCTAAAGAAGGAATATCATTGGATCCCGATAAAATTAAAGCTATCATGGAATGGCATGTTCCAAAAAACGTAACTGATATAGGATCTTTTATGGGGATCACTTGCTATTATCGTAAATTCATTGAAGGATTTTATAAAATTGTGTATCCTATAACCTCATTGCAAAAGAAAGGTAATAAATTTGTTTTGAATGAAAAATGTGAAGAATTTTTTAATAAATTAAAACATTTATTAACAACAACTCCTATCCTAAAGATTGTCGATCCATACAAGGACTTTGCCGTATGTATGGATTCATGCCAAGAAGGTTTAGGAGGGGTATTACTTCATGAAAATTATGTTATAGTTTATGAATCTAGGAAGTTTAAAGAACACGAAAAGAATTATGATGCTCATGATCTATAATTAGCTGCTATCATACATGCCCTTAAGATGTGGCGACACTATCTTATAGGAAGATATTTTTTATTAATGTATGATAATACTAGTTTAAAATACTTATTTGGTCAACAAAACCTTAATGCTAGATAGGCTACGTGGTTATCTTTCTTAAGGGAATACAAATTTTAAATAAAACATATCAAAGGGAAAGAAAAGAGAGTGGTAGATGCTTTAAGTTGTCATGCAAATCTGTTATATGAAATTGCAAGTAGCATATATGAGACAAATTTAGAGGATAAAATTGAAAACGCAACAAAGTTTGATAAAGATTATCTAAAATTAAAAGAGAAAACACCAGAAAATGAAGTGAATCATGAATTCATTTTGAACAAAAAGGGGTTGTTATTACATAAAAGAAGACTATATATACCTAACTTGAAAGAAATAAAACTAATTTTTATGGTGAATTATATAAAAGACCGTACTCAGGACATCCTTGATATCAGAAAATGTTTACCATGATACTAAAATATTTCTTTTCGCCTAATATGAAAAATGAAGTGGCAGAATACTTAGCTATATGTATTGAATGTCAACAACTGAAAGCTGAAGATCAACATCTAGACGAATTGTTACAGCCATTAGCTATTCCAGAATTGAAATGGGAGATTATCAATATGGATTTCATGACTAGGTTACCTAAAAAGGTTAAGCAAAATGATTCAATTATAGTTGTGGTGGATAAGCTTAGTAAAGCAACCCACTTAATTCCAGTGAAGTCTACATATAAAGCTATTAATATTGTGGATATTTTTATGAAGGATATTTTCAGATTACATGGTGTACCCAAAATAGTAATTTCGGACAAAGATGCAAAATTTACGGGAATTTTTTGGAAAGATTTATTTAAAGGTTTAGGCATGCAATTAAATTTTTGTATTGCATATCATCCCCAGACCGATGGTCAAACTGAAAGGGTAAAACATATTTTAGAATATATTCTTATAATGTACGTAATGGATAAACCAGGTAAATGGGAACATAATTTACATCTTATAGAGTTTGCATATAATAACCATTTTCAAGCTTCAGCTAGATTAAGTCCATTTGAAATATTGTATAGATGAAAATGTAATACTCCAATTTCTTGGAGTAGTCCAGTTGATAGATTAATGTTAGGACCTGAAGTATTGAAGGATATGGAACTAACAGTGAAGCATTTACAACATAACTTGAAGGTATCTCAAGATAGGAAAAAAATCTATGCCGATTTAAAAAGAACTCCACGAGAGTTCCAGGTAGGAGACCATGTTTATATGAAAGTGAAACCCAAAAAAAGTTCCCTAAGATTGTGAAAATATGCAAAATTGGAACTCAAGTATTGTGTACCTTTTGAAATATTAGCAAAGGTTGGACCAGTGGAATATCAACTAGCATTACCACCTCCTATAAAAGTACATAATGTTTTTCATGTTTCAATTTTAGAGAAACATTTTCATGATGCTACTCATGTGGTTGACTGGAATGTTATACAAGTGGAACTTGAAGGATAATTTCAAGTGGAAGCGGAACATATCATCGACAGGAGAGAAATTTTACTTTGAAACCATACCATTGGACAGGTCAATGTGCAATGGAATCACCTTAGTCCAAAAGATTCCACTCGGGAATTGGAAAGTAATATGCAAGAAGCATATCCAATTCTATTTGAAAATGATTTAGAAGAAGTTTTAAAGGTAAAACTGAGGACAATGTTATTTTTAAAGGGGAGGTGTATGTAACACACCGAATATTTATTAATTGTTAAAGAATTTAAATTTTTTTTGAGATTTTGACCAAGTGAGGTCGAAATAAATGTAATAGAATTATTAATTATTTAATAGTAGGAAAACAGAGAGGATAAAAAATGAAGTGGCCGTTGAAGAGTGTTTACTGACCCACAAGGAGGAATGACAAGTGGCAAGATTGTTGAATGGAATCTCAAGAGATGTAGGAGGCATCCTCTCTAAAAATAAGGTCGAGACTCATTGTGGAGCAATTATGAGGAGGTGTCTAATAAATTAAAAAAGTCTTAGGAAAAATACTATAAGTATTGAACCCATCGAATAAAAAGGAGGCTTGTGATGGAGGGGAAATGATCTAGCTTATGCAAAGAGGGATCATTGATTAGTCTTTGCTCTTATGGTTCAACAAATGGTCTCGGGGGTTTTAGAGCAAGTAACTAGGATGCTATGGAAGTTTGGTTGGGAGGAATGACAACTTCAGTTTTATTTTTCCATCATTGGTGACAAGTTCTATCTTATTAATCCTGTATTGTATTTCTAGTTGTATTTCTAGTTGTATTTCTGAAATGATTATTATCATGCTATTTTTTTCTCTAATACAGTTTATATACATAAATTATAGATCAAGTACATTATCAATCTTTGTTTCTATTTTAGACTAATTTATGCGCATAGTTAGTAGCAATCACAATTAAATTTTCATACATTATTCAATATCATGCTAGAAAATCCCTATGCAAATATGCTATAGCTTGAACAAAATAAATAACTGATAATGTATTGTAAATATTTAGAAATGTATTGAGGTAGAAAATAGAGATGATAGGAGACATATTAAACAAATACTATAAGTATAACTCTTAACAATGATCATGACATTAAGGCAAAATTTTATAACACCTATTTTTATGAACAAACTGAAACAATCCATAATTTATAAACTAAACCGAGAGGTTAAAGCAACTTCCATATACAATGATAAAATACATCAAGAATCCAACTAATTGGATTAACCAATTAATACAAATCCCTAACGAGACTGGTATCAAAGTCGCAAACCAAACTAGATCTATCTCTTTAAAAAGCATTTAAACTTATCGTAGGAAAGAAGAGGTCGAGAAGCCCTCTTTTCCAAAATCCCAAAACCCAAACCATGGAGAAATAGAACTATGCCAATCAACAACCAATTGGTTACACATACCTTATTTATGTAGAAAGGGAATATGCTCACAATTGCAGGCAGGTCCTCTCCAGCATTGTACCCATGCACACAAAATATTTGGAGTTAAGGTTGGATTCAAAACCCGAGTAAAAACAATGTTTTAAAAATGAAATCTTAGGATAGATACTTACCGATATAGAGCAACCACATGCGAAGGAGGAAGCTTAAACTTCCATATTCTTCAATGACCCCATAACTACGAGGGAAAATTTATAAACTAGTTTCAAAATACCAAACCCAAACTTAATCGTAGAATTGCTAGTTGTGCAACCATCAAGAAAAACATAGTAAGATAACCATGCCATAACCCTGCAAGTTGAGGAAATACAAGTTAAATTTGTAAACTAGAAATTTGAAGGATTTAAACCCTAAACCCCGAGAAACAAAAGTTACTACTTACATTTGTTAAAAAAACCTTAATCTACGCCAAAAGGAAGACTATAAATCGAAACTGAGTAAAAAATATAGAACCACAACAAGAGCTGAGGTTATTGGGAATGCAAACAAACCAAACTATGTTTTATTAACGAAGGTCACTACCTTGTCTCATCCTCCTTTGCACTTGTCACATACAGATCTTGGCTTAGAGATCGTATATGCTATACAAATTGAAATGTAAATGCTAATGAAAAAACTAAATCCTTACTTTTCTAATTGTTTGAGGGTACCGAGGGTTCTTCCTCCTCAACGATTACTCCTTCGTAATACCCTGTGTAAACAAAAACATGTCCATTATATTTTTAACTTTCATAAATCTTGTTTAAATACCGCAATGAATAATGTAGATTAGCTTAAGAAGACGTGGGCTTCTACTTTGCAGTAGAAAGCTTCTTCACGAATAATCGAATGTAGGAAACAAACAATTTATCCTTCCACACAGAGAAACATAGGAGGTCTGCAAAAACACTGATCAACAAAAATGACCATCACAACGACCAAAGATTCAATTTCACAACAGAGTATTTGAGATACACTTTCCATTTTTTTATGCAAACCCCATAAAATCACATCCAACATTCTGGAGCCAAGGTAGGTTACAGATGGCGGGAAAATATATTGTTTCCAATAACAAGGTCCACGAGTGTAGTTAAAGCACTGCAAGAAGACATTAAACCACTCTGGTTGCGATGTCAATCTGTAAACCACGAGTTTGAACATCAAGTTCTTCCATAAATCCTTCATTAAACCTTGCGAGTTGCCAAGCATTAAACCTTTCCTTATAACTATCGAACCTTATAAACACCTTGGAATTTTTTTACAACCATCATTGTATGTTTCCAAACATAGGTCAAGGCCTTACTATTACCATCGCAAAGATGGTTACCCACTTGCAAAACTCTAACAATATCAAAATCAAGAGTCGCTTAAACCTTGTTCAAAGGTAAATGTTAAACACAAAAGTTAAACATTATCATAAGCCTTTATATATCATAGTACTTATAGGATTCAAATATGACCCAAGGATTAGGACTAAGGTTAAAACCTTAGGTTCCTATTCTTAACTTGGAAAAAAAACTGATATGTCAACATTATTCACCATGCTAAGAAGCTACATGTATATTCAAGTTGTTTGATCATAGTTGATCAACGATCCCAAGTTGATGACAAGTTTCTACCAACAAACAACAAGGTCAATTAGAATTTTAAATGTAATCAAGTGAGTAAGTCTTTAAAAAGAAATTATGACTAAGAGAAATATAGATATGTATACATAAAAAAAAATAGTTTGTATGCTTGGGGTTGTGATAATGAGTAAGGTACAATAAGCTACCAATCAGTTGTCTGTAGAGAGTACTATCAACCAGGGGTGTAGAATCACCTTCTTCCAATATGATGCCAGATAAGAAGGGGAAGGATGCTGCTTTGCAAGAAGTTATATGGAATCTTTTGATCAAATCTCCTATGTATCTAGACTGAGTAATCACGATCCAAAAATATTTTTGATTCAGTTCAAGGCCAATAAACTGCATTATCAACCCTATATCTGTCATGGATAATGCCTTGCTTAAAGATGACTTAATGTCCCTCAATCCAGCAACTCAACCACTAGTAATGAGAAATTCATCCACATACAATACAATCAATAGTAAGAAGCCTCCCTTTTGCTACCTGTAGACATTGCAGTCATAATTTCACCTTTTGAACTTCTGTGATAGTAAGAAGGAATAAATATTGGCATACCATGCCCTTGGGGCTTGCTTGAGCCCATACAGAGATTTCCTTAGTTTGCAAATGAAGGAGGAATATTCAATGTAACCCTTAGGTTGTCTCATGTAGATCTCTTCTTCCAAGTCACCATGGAGGAAGGCACTCTTCACATCCATGTCATGTACCTCACATTTCTTCGAAGCTGCAATGACCAAAACCAACCTTATGGAGTCCATTATTGCAACATGGGTGAATGTTTCATTGTATTCCAACCCATGAACTTATGAATACCCCTTTGCAACTAACCAAGCCTCGTACTTTGTAGTAGATCCATTTGTTTCTAGTTTGGTTTTGTAGATCCATTTGCACTCGAATAGATTTATCCCAGGAGGTAAGGATACAAGCTCCCAGGTATTATTGTCTTGTAGTGAACCACATTCATCATCCATGGCTTCCTATCATATTGGATCATGAAAAGCCTCCTTGTAGGACTGTGGATCAGACCCCAACATCATGTAGCACCTCTCTGGGAGAAGTGGATATGTATGAAAGAGTGCAAGCTTTTCATCTTGAAATTAAGATCTGGTTCTCCTTCTATCAGATGGCTCCCCAACACTGTCCCCAACAGTTTCAATGAGTTTTTGAGCCCATTTAGGCCTTGGATTAGGAGAAGGATATAGATCTAGATCTAGATATGCTTGATATTCATTCTCAATATCAAGATATTCTTCTTCTTGGTCCCCATATTCAGATTTTGAATCTAAAACATTAGTAGAAACATCATCATATGCACATGTAATTGATTGAGTATTTATACCTTTCTCTTCAACTGGTTGTAGATCATGCAATGGATCTTCATCGAATTGGACATCACTATGTACAAAATCAAGTGTAGAGGCAGCTCTTCTTGCCTTCTCGGCCTCATACCTTCGCTCTAGATGCTTACCTACCAAACAACCATTGCAAAGACTTTGAGAGAACTTGATGAGAGGCAATTTCTCAAACATCTCTTCATTGTGCAGTTGCTGGAGATATTTGAAATTTAGATTGCCAAATCTCTCATGTCAAATTATGCTTGTATCATTAGCACGAGTCAATAGGGCACTTAGGTATGAGTGAGGAATAAAATATGAGAATTCATATGCCTTGAAGGCATGATTTGCAGCTCCTTTCGCTATCAGGTTCCAAGTAGATATTCATGATATATCCACTAAGTCAAGATCAAATATGACTCGCTTTGGTGAGCCTGTGTGGGTCTTCTGATATATAGACAACATATTTTCTACTAGGGAGGGCACATAGAGGACATTTTTAAACACCCAATGCTCAAACTAAATTGAACCTTTCCTAACAGCCGAGATTTGAGAGTCATCTCCCATGTGTATGTTAGGACCATCAGAGAGATCTAGAGAAGAGAATGATTCCTTGGAGGCAACCATGTGGTTGGAGGCTCCAAAATCAATGAGAAAATCTTGTGACTGAGAGAAATATTCCTTCAGTGCATGTCATCTCTCTGATCTTCAGTATTGTTTCTACGATCAGGCTTCCTTGTGCCTTCAGGGAGGGAAATATTGTTCAATTCAAGGAGTATTGACATTTGGTGTATGGTTTTCTTCGTACATAGGTTCTCTAAACGATTCCCTCTCTTGTAGTATGGGTACTTGGTCTTTTCAAACTTTTTGTGCTTTTTCTTCTTAGAACCAAAGGCTCCTTCTAAAGGATTACGTTTCTACTTAGGTTTGATATCGGTGTTCTTTTTATTCTATCCTTTCTGTTTTCCTTTGGATTGGACATTATTGGTCTCCCCAACCAAGAGAGATTGATTTTTGGAGGCTTTAAGGGATTCGAACTGGATCAACTTATCTTGTTCTTGAATAAGAGATTCCATGAATGCATCAAGTGAGGCCATTATCCAGTTTGTAGTTGTCAGTCTCTCGGAATGAAAGGTGGACACAACAATTGAGAATTCTGTGCCAATTCCACACTGCTTGCAATGCATGACGAAAGACTTGAACTTGGAGAATAATTATTGGATAGTTTTAAAATTGCTATGTTGAAGAGAAATTAGTCCGTTCTCTTGAATATGGCCTCAAGGACCATCCTACTTATCAAACAGTGATTCGAACTTCTTCCATACTTACCTTGTAGTTTTTAATCCATCGAGGTGGAAGAGTAACTCCTTGTATATATGAATGCACACGAAAGCAAAGGCTTCATCCAATTTGTTTAAATACTTTGATTTCTCTAAAGGTTGTTGGGGTTTGACCTCCTTACCCATTGTGACCCTATACAGACCTTTGCCGTGGAACACAATCTTCATATCTACCCTCCAATACAGATAATTGAGGGGTGTGAGAATCCTCGGTGTCAAGGCTGTCGAAGTCTCCATTTTGTAGCTTTAGGAGCACCAAAATTCTTCTGAATTCTTCAATTTACCTACAAAAAACTTTCAATTCGAAGGCAAACGACTTTGTTCACTCTCTACTTTGACATGTGCACATTATTAGGGTGCATTACATCTGGCTAGACTTATCTCGATAAATCCAAAGGGAGCAAGGCATAGATACCAAGAATTATGTGGAACCCTGATGCTTCTAGTGCATCAATGGATTTTTTCGAGGATTGAAATTGGTTGAGCACCTACTCTGATACCATGTAAAATTATCCAATAAAGGAAATTCAATGTTAGAATTATCAAACAATCATGGTGAAATTATTGAAACACGAGGAAACAAATCTGATAGCATAACATTAATCTCATAATCATTAACCTATATGTAATACATACATGATACAATAAAGGAAATTTGAATCATTTAGGAGTGATTCAAATTCCATGACTTAGATTGACTCCAGAGATCACTAAATGTGGAAAAATCACCACTAGAGCCTCACTAGTGTAACTCATGACCACTAGAACACCTAACAATTAGTTAACTAACCAAGGTAAGTGAGCAAAGGCACCCAATATCCTTAAATCATGCAAAGCTGGCACTAGGATAACTAAAGATCAACTAACTGATGCCCATTGGAGCATAACTCAACACAGACTAGGGTGAACTGATGGTGGGAATCCAATGACCCAATACGGGTTCCTAGAATATAGGGATTGACCTCTAGAGCCCCCAAACTCATGCAAACTAGAAAATCAAGTGGTAGGTGGGCCCTAGAAAACTTCCCCATGGCACAAATGAAGTGGAAACATAGTCATAAGCTAGGAAACTGACATTTAGACTTCGGTGGTCAAGGGAGGATTACAAATAATCCTAAAAAAAAGAGTGCAGATGCAGAGTTGTTCACTAAACACATGAACGAAGTGCATGAATGGGTTCAAAAATAGTTGCAAAGAAGCAATCAATAGTACAACAAGAGGGTCAACTTGAAGAGAAAGGAGAATACATTCAAGGAAGGTGAGTTGGTTTTGGCACACTTGTGGAAGGAAATATTCCCGAGGGGAACATATAACAAGTTGAATATGAAGAAGATATAACCCTTTTGAGCCCTGAAAAATATTTCCTATAATGCATGAGTTTCCCACAAAATTGGATATTTCACCCACATTCAATGTGGAAAATATATATGAATATGAGAAGTTATCTTGGAAATGGACGATGACTTTGTTGTCGATTGGAAAGAACATGTGTTCGAGTGGTTGAAAGAGGAATTTGTAGAGATAGTTGATGGAAGGATGATTGGGAACACTAGAAGTCAAAATTTGAAGGAGTTATTATTATGATGGAAGAGCAAGGGAATAGAGGATGCCACATGGGTGTTTGAAGTAGATTTTAATTTCATCAAAGCCCATAGAAACTTGGTAAGCATAGGCTCACTTTTTCCCTTTACCAGGGGAGACCATATGCAAGAGAATCACAGTTTAATGTGTTACAGATATTATATTAGAGGAGGTGTGAGGAATGCGTGAATGGAGAATTTAAAGAGTCGAGGGGTCACGAGACTGACAACAGAATGTAATCCCATATTGGAAATTGGTAGTTGGAGGTTGGAGCTGATATCGGATCATAAGTATTATATAAAACTCATAGGTTTCAGAAGTGACATATCGTTGGTAGGTCATCAAGGAAAGCATTTGATGGAGAGAAGGGTCGATGGATTAAGAAATCTTATGGGTGAATATTCTTGATAATTCTATGAAGACAATAAGTAGAGAGGGTCGAAATTCAAATCGGTAAATGTGATTTATTTGAGTTTGTATAGGAAATAATGGAGGATTTGGATGACCATCGAGTCATACAACCCAAGAGAGCTTAAGTTTATATTTATTCATGTGAAAAGATAGAAATTTAATAACAATAGAGGAACGAAGGCATGGGAAGTTGAAAGAAACTTCTGGATAGAGAAGAGGTGGTGGAGAAGAAAAAGGGAGGAAGTATTTGGAAAAATGGAACTGGAAGAGTAGTATTTCTACCTGTGTATGTAAGGTTATTGAGAATAACCACTTGAGATTGAGACTAGGGGTTGAGGTTTGACACTCCATGTTCAGAGAACATTGTAATGATACATATTTTTAAATTAATGAATGATTGTTAAGAAAATGCCTGAGTTGGGGCACAATATCGAATTGTGTTTGTGTGGTTTTGTTGTCTGTTGCGTACTTTAACCTGCAACATCTTATATGGTTGTCCTATACGAGATTAAATCCAAACCAACTCTTGAACAAGTTGTTTAGATGTGGACCTATACAAATATATTTTGATAATAAATTATATCCTTCTTTCAAATAGATTTTTACATGTGATCTAAAAAAATAATTTTGTGGTTTACAAAAAATCATATTATTGATTAATATTCAAGTATCCATATAACATACAAATATTACTTATAATGAGTATCTTGAATAGTACATAATGCTTACTCTTAAGCTATATTATATAAATAGAGCTACTTATACTCCAAACATGAAGAAGGAAAATAAGTAGTTGTAAGCAACATGCCCCCTCATCTAGAGGATGACCAAATTATGGATTGAGAAATCAACCTCACCCTATGGTTGTTTCAGGTTGGATTTTTTCTTAACAAGAGATTGTATGAGATGGTGAATTTATGAGTTTAATATTGACTCAAAATAGATATATGGTATGGATTGTTGATTAATATTAGTGTTCATAAGCTAATATGGGGTATTTTAATCACATTAGGCTAATATGGCCTTTGAATTCAATATGATTAACAACATATTAGATAAAGAGGCTCATACTAATGAGGTGGTGCAAAGTGTAAAAAATAAGACTTTGAGTTTCATCTAAAGGCTGTATAAGTAGATTAATAATGGTTCATTGTTTATTGACTTTTGGATAGAAAGAAGACCATGCGTGTAAGACCACCCATTAGCAATCTTGTCAAATTATAGCTTCTTTGTTTTTCACTACTATAGTTTGAAGCTACATTAGTAGACATTATCTTGGGGATTATAGTTATCGCCACATGATTATTTTAGTAAGTGTGGTAGAAAATTCAATTTTGGGTGGGTTGTAGTTTTTTCTCCTTTCGAAAATAAAAAAATATGTCATAACCTAGTTGTCAAATTGGAAGTAAGGACAACCATCATTGGATTCCATCTATAAATATGAGTTGGATCATGATCGTTATTCAAGGAAACTCATGCCACCTAAAATAACACAATGGTGGTCCATAAGGGAGTAGACTTCCAATCCTACCAATTGCTTCTAGCTCTTGGGACATTAAATTGTTTTCTTATGTTAAAGGAAGATGAGTTCTTAGCCAATCAAAAGTAGTTTTTAGGTCTTACTCCATAACAAATCATTGTTCCCTTAATGTCCATGAAAATAATTTTATTTTTTGTATTTTAAAATGTTATTTAAATAAAAAATGTTATTTATCATCTTTATGATTATTGTGCCTTTTGTGAAGTGACTAATAATGTGCTCAAGGTGCCATCTCATTCTCATATCCTAATTATATTGCTTCTAGTTGATTCCCACCAATGTGGTAGGTGGGGAGGCAAGAGCCTAACCTACAATGGCCTTCAATCACTAGAGTGTCACCTAATTGACATGGATTCTCATATGTTTCTTATGTGGAAAGTTTTGTATTTGGTCTAGTTTCTTATGTTGGGAGTTTTGTATTTGGCCAAGTTTTTATGTTTGTGGTTTTTGTGATAGAGGCCCCATTATTAGCATTGAAGATACATTATCTTACCGTTATTTGATATTTTTAAAATTGTTTGAGAGAACCTTCTTAGAACACCTAATACACCTTATCAACTTAATCTTAAAGAACATATGAAAAAATATTGGTACATATTCTCAAACCACATATTTTGACATGTTTAAAGAGAATTGGGAGAATTGAATAGTTATTCCCAAACCACAAACCACACATTTTCACATGTTTAAAGAGAATCCAAAGGATATGGATACTTATTACCAAACTACAAAGAGAGGAAGGATGGATTGATAAGTGAAATGATATATGATTGTTGAAAATGCCTCATTTTTAAAATATGGTAGATAAATTATGAACATGGGTAAAAGAACATCCATAGAAAAAGATGAAAAGTATTAACCAACATTTATGATCACGGCAATGTAAGAACAACTCTAATAAAATGTAGCTAGACATAAATAAGTTTCCAAACTAGTAGAGGACACAAGATGAGTTGCATGGTAGCAAGTCCATGTCTTTAGTGTTTGTTTTTTATTGGCTAAAGAAACAAGTTTAACTTTGATAATATCTTTCCTAAAGGTTGGCTATTGGAGACAAGGAAAGTATGGTAAAGGTGGTATGGTAATTGGAGAGGCTGGAGGAGAGGAATTCGAGGAATTCCTATGTAACTACACACACACACACACTATATATATAGTGTGTGTGTGTGTATAGTTACATAGGAATTCCTCGAATTCCTCTCCTCCATATATATATATCTTGTCCATGGGGCGTAGCTCAGGTGGTTGGGAGATTTGGTTGTTGCACTCCCCACCCGGGTTCGAATCTCACCGGGGACATTTGATCCTTGGGAGCCCTTACATGTAATGATATATTAGGCTGATGAGCCGTTGATCGTGAACTCTCTCGGGGGTAGTTTCCCAAGTTCATGTATACTTTCCTAGTGAGTATAAGAGATATTTTCCAAGGTGGATGTAGCCATGGTGTAAACAGGGCTTCCGTGGTGAACCACCGTGACATATATATATAGAGAAAGAGAAACAAAGTGGGCTATAAAAAGAATCAATGTATGTTATTCATACATTATTAAAACCTTAATATATGTGTGTTGTGTCTCTAGAGCTTGGTTTTGGGAAGTTTACACGATCTAAGGAGGAATCAATAACATCTTTAAATTACTATGTATTCACACATGTAGACTTAATCGTGAAGCTATGTCCTCAACAGAGATGGCTAGTTCTCTCGGAACAAAATACCATAGCATGAGAGATTTTATTGACAATACAATAGAGTAGGAAATGAGATGAACATCTATTATCGGGCAATGGTTTGGTTAGGTATTATTGCACGTACCTGCATGATTTTTTTGTGCTAGAGCAGGTTGGAATGTCTTTTTACTCTAAGTTTGGTGCTAAAACAATCATAGTACTGAGTATGAATATAGATTTGAATATTACTGTTTTAACCAAAAATATAATACAATACTATTACAATATGGAAGTATATCTTATTTAAAAATATGTCAAAATGAAATTATTATCTATTATGCATATCCACTAGTGATATGGTGTTGGTGGAGGAATGTTGAGGCATACATAGAAAATCCTTGACCATGCAAGCATATGCACTCTTGTAAATATAAGTCTCACGTGTTTCAAGGATTCCAATTGCAATTTAGAACTAGTCAACAACTAGCCTCGTAAGAATAAAAGTTTCACGTAGTCAAAGTTCGATAAGTTGCCTACAATCTCATTATATTTCAGAACCAAATCCCAATTTCCATGAAATGAAAGAAACAAGCACGCCTTTAGTTTATATTTCAATAACAATGTAATATTAAAGACATGAAAGACAATGACATGAAAGACAATGTAAAATTTAGCGTTGCTCATAAATTCTATATTAAAGAGTAAGTGCCACGAGGTGGTAGTGTTTTCAACATTGCATCTGTGATAGCTAGTGATTTGCAATTGCCTATGTAAATAATTAAAACTCAATTAAAATAGAATAAAATTTGTTATAGCCTACTTAAAACTCAATAAAAATAGAGTAAATGTTGTTATATCCTACTTACGCATCCTTTTGAGGATGGTAGAGATTTGACTACTTAGAAGAATCTAGACTCAAGTTCTATTTCAATGGATCCAAAGTGAGGATGAGCTTTACCAGCTTTGCGAGAACGACTAGTACATCTCAAATAGGCCATGAAGGACATAAAGACAAGCCTAAATACAGAGTGGGGATGAACCATGTTTTATTATCTAGATGATAAATTGATGATGCTTGGTGGGTGGTTAAGTTAATTCCTTCAGTATCAGAGTTGGAAGCCAACTTCTCCTTCTAAAATGGTACCCACCTCTTTCTTGGAGGTGCACATTTGGCCTTGAAAAGTAACTTATCCTCTAAAGAAAGGGTAGAAAGGCAAAAGAAAGGCAATGAAAGTGAGGGCATGGCTCCATATTTGAATAATGCTAAGCCAATATAAGAAAAAAAAGAAATTGAAAGAAATCAAAACCTTCCCATTGAAGGAAAACTCACCACCTACCCTTCAATCAAATAGAAAAGTTTTAATGAAGTAAGACAACAATTTCCATTATTACATATATCATAATAACCACTTATGTAAGTATACACCTATCTTAAAAAGACATATTAATAAAAATTAATAACATTTTGAATTTTTTTTATCATGAAAATAAGTTCTAGTGAATTATTTGCCCATTCTTTGAAATTCCAATCCTTCCTCAATAACTTGAGTTAAAATGAAAAATGCATTACATGAAAAAGACATTACATAGATTGTTTTAACACACTTATCAAATATAAAAACCATATGGACTTTATGTAACAATTTTATACATTTTCAATAAACACACGTGTATAATACAAATATGTAAGTAAAAATTAATTTTACCTCTTACTCAAATATACTATGATAAAAATATTTATATTATGAAATTTCAAAATAAAAATAAATATCATTCTAATATATTTACACATTGTAAGATATTTTATCCTTTCCTAAAATTTTGTTAAACATTTTACTATACAATAAAGTAATCAAAATTAACATAAAACTATAAAATTTTCCAAAGAATTCGGTGGCTATTTTTGATGTGTCATTCATGACAGTTGAGGGTATATGGTCAATCTGAGCATAAACCGGTGAAAATGATATCGTTATTAAAGCTAGGAGAGAAGCCGTGTCGACCCAATCTCACTCAACCTAATCAATTTCGAAAAATAAAAAAATATAAGTGAAGGCGTTACAAACAATGCCAGTGTCGACCCCATCTCACTCAACCTAATCAAATTGGAAAAATAAAAAAATATAAGTGAACATTACAAACAATGCCAATGTTACACTTGCATGACATTAAAAAAAATGGAATGACAATGTCAAGGTTACACCTGCATGACATTAAAACAAATGGCATGACATTGAAACAAATGACGCAGGGAAGAAATTCACAGTAAGAAATCAATAGATGGAGAGATTATGTATAAATACTCTGCTTTGTTGTTGTTATAGTTGCAATTGCTTAGATACAACGCAATTGCATAAGTGCCTACTTTGGAATTTGTGAGTTCTAGTCTGGAAAATTATTTCAAATGGAAAGCTCAGCCATGGTTCTAAGGGTTTGTAGAGCCCTGGCTCAAGCACTCGGACCTTAAGGGCCTTTTTCACACAAAAGAAGCAGAGTAACTAGGAAACTATGCAGATATCAT
This sequence comes from Pseudotsuga menziesii, assembly GCA_001517045.1. Taxonomy (NCBI): domain Eukaryota; kingdom Viridiplantae; phylum Streptophyta; class Pinopsida; order Pinales; family Pinaceae; genus Pseudotsuga; species Pseudotsuga menziesii. The sequence goes on along the minus strand of LPNX010941025.1, from coordinate 351,024 downwards.
AATAGTTAAACTAAGCAACACCAAACCTTTTTCCCAAGTCTCTATAGTATTTAGAGTAATTGAAGAAACAAAGACATAGTTAGAAATTTTATATTAAACTATTGAATGATTGATTATCTCATTTTGTACTAAAATTGTACATATATAAAAAAATAGAACATAGACTGTAGCTGGAAAATAACTCCTTTATGTGAGAACATAGAGAGTATAGCTAAGAAAGGTAGTACAATCCATAGATTCTGTAGATAGAACAATCCATAGATTTTGTAGATAGAACTACCCTACCCTAACGTGAAAAAAAATGAATGCTTATGCAAATCATATACAATGAACAAAAACATTAAAAGAAATAGAAAAAAAAAGATTTAAAGTTTTTTTTCATATCCATGTTCAATTTTTTAGTTTGACTTACCTTTGGAGCAGTTTTAGTCCATTTCTACAGGTTTTTAAGTGCACCCCTATCTACAAAAAAAGGAAAACTAATTTAATAGAGTAATAAACCAACTTGGGTTGTCATGAACAAACCCAATATCACAAATATATTGTCTTGCATTGACAAATGGGGATATAGAGAGAGAGAGTGTGTCAAGAAATAAAACCCATCTAAATGTATCAAGCAAATAGGAAAATAGATGCTAGTACAGTTAAAATGACCCTAATAAATGGCAAAGCAAAGCTATTTTAGAGAGAAAAAAAAAGAAAAAAAAGAAAACGCACACACACACACACACACAAGCTGAACCCTTTTGGGAAACGGATTTTAACTAATAGGAGAGACTCATCATATACCAATGTATAGTTCATGGATTGAAGGAGTGAATGAATCCAATCTTCATGTTGAGAAGGGGCATTGGTTTTAGATGGTCGTTGAAAAAAATAAAAACAAAATAACAACAGAGAGTTCCAATAACATACCCTAAAATCATAACAACTTAGATCATATAAGCATGCCCTTCTTCTAGAAGAAAACAGGAATGGGTGAATCCATCTAACTATGAAATTAAGGCATAAGAAAAGAGATTAGCAGTAAAACAGATCTGGGAAGAAGCATAGGCCCGACCTTTGAAACGACAAACAATCATTGAATGTGAACTACTGTTGCCAGGTCATCCAAGACATGAGCGCACAGCTATAAAGAATCGAATGTACATAGAACACTTCCACAAAGTACTTGTGAAGTCATCTTTGCACACAAGAATTTGTGATTTGTGATAATAAGCAGCACTCGCTATGCCACAAATAGGAGATAATATTTATCTTAAAGAAAAAAAAACATGAATATTAACAAAATTTTGTCTAAAATAGGACTTATGTTGCAAAACCAATCCAAATATCTTATAAAAATACTAGGGAAATCCCAAACGATAATCAAAACACCCATAACTCTTATGTTAACCATATTTAGCTAGGATATGTCATGGGCGTAAACTTGAGCACCGTGCCTTAATTTATGCTGCTATTTCTCCTCTAAATAGTTAGATTTAATGGTTTTCATCTCTCAACATATGACATTTATCTTTAACCAGGGTGTTAATGGGAAGTTGAGTCAGGAATAGGGCGATGCCCTTACAGAAAACGGGCTTGACTTGGTCTATACGTCACAGACATACCAATGTTTCCATACTTTGCAGAGCTCCCAACCATATGCTTAGACTTGGGCAACTAGATGAAATATGGTTTTACCTAAGCCTTGACTCTTTAATTCACCCCACCCAAAATAAAATAAAATAAAATAAAGTCCTCAAGCCAAGAATTTGCTCACAATTTTGCAGAATAATATAATAATAATAATAATAATCTATTTTTAAGGTCACCGCCAAGCGAGACACCAAATTGGTGTATGAGACCCCCTTGTTTGTGGGACAAGGGACCCCCCTCTGCGTAGCGATTTAACTGCTAAAGTCTACAGAGGTGTACATACACTACCCCCCTCTGGATTTGAACCCGTGACCTCCTAAGAGGAAACACATGCTCTTAACCATTAGGCCCACTCATGCTGTACTAAAGAGAAATACAGGTGCACTATGCCTGAGTTTGCCCAAAACTATGAGCCCATAGCTAAGGAGAATAACCATCGACATCAGCTACCACACTATGATATAAAAGTTATGGCTTTTGGAACCAAAAGATATGAACCTAAATCGTTAAATGCCTAAAAACTATTACGACGAGAAGAAATCTTACCTACCATGGAACTCCATTCATACCATATTGTTGGAGAGAAAAACAAAATTGAGGGGAAAAGGCTACGCACCTTCCAGAAAACAGTTAAAACAATGAAAACAAAAAAATATGATAATGAAATTATAAAATGTGTGGAGTGTCCTCGAGGCCCGAGTAACATTTCTCATGCTAGATGGGATGCATGCACATTAGCCATGCATATGTGAATAGGTAGGTGGCATGTGAAGAGGCATGTGTAGGTATGTTGGCGCTGGTTTATGTGGGAAGGGTGGTGATTTGACAATGAATTATCCGCAGTATATATATCATATTTTGTATACTTTAAAATTTACTTCCATACAATCTGGTTGCTTTGGTTATTGTGTATTATAACCATTGTAATTCACACATACTATAGTGGATAGCTATGTGTATGTGGGTAACACATCTTCCCTTTTTGGTGTTTGTCCCATTAATTTTTCCACCTTTTATAGTGGACATTCAATCGATAGGATCGTCGGCCCTCTCTCCCAACATTAACGTCCTTGCCACTAATGACCACTGTTTACATGCAAGCTCCTGTAAAGTTTCCAAGTGTTTTCTTCTTGTTCTTATGTATTTATTATTTTAATCGAACAAGTATAATAGCCCGGGTCGAATATCATTATTGCAGGAATGTTGAAGATAGAGATTCGACCAAGCACATCGAGAAATCGTAGCAAGTTTAGATAAAGAACAACATCATGTTTTTCAAATATAATTGATTCCTCTTTAGGAACACTATCGACTATTTTTGTATTACTTTTGCTTCCGTGATAATTATTGAGAGGAAAGCAAGAAAGTAAGAAATATTTGGGAGTATCCTGCTTCAATGGCGCATTCAAAAAATCCCCTAGTAGTAGGAAGAATGATAGGGGATGTTATTGATATGTTTGTGTCTTCTATGGACATGGTCGTTTACTATGGATCCAAGCAGGTCACTAATGGTTGCAAAATCAAGCCCTCTGCAACTGTGGATCACTCAAATGTGCAAATAGCAGGCTGGCACTTCGATGACAGTCTTTATACTTTGGTACCCATTTTATGAATAATTAATTCCAACATCCCTCGGATTTTCTTTCACATAATGAATAGATAGTTTTGTTATCTTTATCAGCTTTCAAACATGGATTTTCTTCTCTGAATGCATGCATTTACATTGATCAAGTAATGACAGACCCAGATGCTCCTAGCCCTGACGAAATGAACATGTGGGAATGGGTTCACTGGTATAATTCATTCGCTCCCTTCTCCTCTCTTCAATTTATACACACAATACACAAAAAGAGATCCTGTAATGATAAATATTATAAGGTAGAGACCCTAGGGTTCATGTATATCTCCAGTTTCAATTTTCTTGAATTGAGAAATGATTACACACTGGGAAACCTAGGTGAATCTGAACATAGCTTTGGATTTGGTGCTACTGCAAAGTTTTCAACAACAAGAAAGTTCTTAGATTATGGTGCATTAACAATAAGTTTCCAAAGAACTATGTCCATTAATCCCCAAAATGCTGATAGATGCGAAAATTCTGAAAATAAATCCTACAAAACTTAAAATGCCTAAAATCACTAAAACAGAGGAATTCAGAGCAGAATATAATCAACGCCCATTAATGTTTGTTATTATCTATAATAACCAAGGATTGTAATATAATACCAATAAGACTGGAGCATGCTCAGTCATTCTAGAACACTTGCACTTCTAATAAAAGTAAAAATTCATCATTTAGTGTTATCAAGAACTTTAAGGTATCTGGGGAATTTAAGATGATATATAAAGTATTGTGACAATCATTAAACTCAGCCTCAAAGCACCCCTTGACTGTTGCCCTGTCTAATATTCATAACTTAGGAACAATATCCTATCTATAACACTGGCTAGATTACCAATAATAGCCGTTATAAAGGAAAACATCTGAACGTCAGTGTCCTGATTGACAGAGGTCCCAACACAGTAAAATCCACTTAGAAGTCCACGGATAAACCTAAAAGTATGTCGGCCTAGAACATGATACTTGGACCTAATGTGTTCAAAAAAAAAATCTTCAAACACGAATAGGGTATCTAGGACAGTGGAAGAAATAATAAATGAACATTACCAAAAAAACAGAAAACAATGGGAAAACAACAAACTTAAAAGCACTTTATCCATTTGAGGACCAAGCTAAGGGAAAAAATCTTGTCACCGTGAAGTGAAAGAAGAGAAGTAATGTGCATACCTTGGAAGCTTCAACCCATTTTTTATCTATGAATTTGAGATGGGGGCGCAGTTTGGCATGATTAAATATCATCTCTTCTTTTGTTTCCAAGAAGTATATTATATACTCGTGATTGTTAAGGACCTTCGTGACCACACCCATTCTTGTCATAAGCATCAACTTCCTCATACATAATAAATTGATCTTTACTCTGTTGTCCTTATGTGAAACTCATCTACTGTCTCCCTTAGTTGTTTTCTGTCATCCTCATCGTTCACAAGGTCTGTGTACTCCACCAAGTACCATTTCTCCTACTTTTTTACAAGTCGTGCACAAAACCATGCCCCTGTGAACCCCTCTTCATCGCTGGACACCTCCACCAGGTCACCATTGCTCAACTTCAATTTCTCCTCCTCACTCAACACTACAAAATCAAGGTATGTTCCCACTCTTGCACACATTTCTCACTCAATCCTTCACCAACTTACAAGACCCATGTCTACTCTGATCAAATAATAGTCTTCCATTCCTCCATACAAAACTGAATTAATCCATCATTCATTGAAAGACAACTAAAATACCAATAATTCAATTGCGTTGTATCCGAGGCTAGCAGCACAAGCACTGCCAAGTGGTGCTTGACACAGAAAACAAAGGGGTGAATTTTGGCAAGTGACATATATTTTAATCACCAGTTTCTTTGTGGCAGCTGCGATCACCACACAACACTGAGGTCAACACGCAGGAGAATTAATGGTTGTTGACGGGAGGGCACCGCCAACGCCTAGAAGTGGATTCCCGAGGCATGGCGTAAGCTCCTTCCAACCAATTAGAATGAAACAAATCATATTTTAAAAAAAAACTAATAAAAAAAAACATTATGAAAACCATAGAAAACAAAAAAAATTCAATCAAAATTAATCAACCGCACTCTCTATATATGTCTCCTGTCGGGGACATAACAAATGATGCACATAAAAATTAAAGAACAAATAATGCACATCAAACTTAAAGAACAAACGATGCCACTCAAAACAATGCACCATAATGATCCCAAACTAAAAGCATTTTATTTTTAGTTTAATATGAAGAACAATTACATTGAATTATTTATGTACAGGGTCTTTGCATGTCTTTGGACTCTATTAACATCAAAATTACATCACTTTCTGGAATGCTTTTTTTATTACCTCAGATATTTGTCTGTGTTTTTTCATTACTAGAAAAAGATTACTTTGAAAGATAAAATCATATATTCTTTTACATATTATTGAGGTAGAACGAATAGTTTAAGTTTCAAATTAATGTGTGGTTACAGAACCTATCAAATTCCCTTGAATATTTATAGCTCAAAATCAACCACTATGCTCAAAATAAATAAATAAATCATTCACAGAGTATTATAGATAAGTGAAGAATGAATTTCACTCTTGGACTTCGCTAATGATAACAAAATGAATTGGAAATCTTTCACAATTGGTATTTGTGATGTTGGATAATGATTATAATCGCTATCCAATAGCCAATGCCAAGTGGGATAAAGACATATGCCTTGGGTATGCCATCCAAACGGATTCCCTTAGCTGCTTCCTTCTTACTAAATCTAGCCCACGTATTAATATATAGGCATTGACATATACACACTCATCTAAAAACCCAAGCATCTAAGGAAGGTTGTACCTTGGAAATTGTGCCTCTTTGATTAATGTGTTGCATGAATAATATGTGCATGGATTTTTATCGGTCAAATAGTAAATGACATTTGGGCTATGTTGATGTATTTGTAACTTCGGAAGATATTATGATGTATATTATCATTGTATGTTGGTGTACCCCCATTCGAGATGTGTTTGCCTCCTTTCAAGATGTCATTATTGTGTATAGGCCTTGAGGTACAACCTTCGTTGTAAGTCAGGGAAATAGTCCCTGGTGTAACATCATGTAATGCATTTTTGGAGTCTCTCTAGGAGAAGTCAACCCCAGTCATGTAATAGGTCAGTCACTTGAAAGGTATAAATAGGCAGGCACCCTCCCTCATTTATACACACCTCACACCCCCTCAAGTTCGCATGAGAGAGAGAGAGAGAAGGAGGAGATATAGATAGTTGCTGAAGACTTCTTATTACTGGGTTTGTTCATCTTATGATATAGTCTTAGTGATTGTACTATTCCGAGGAAGTTTGCGGGGTTTTCTCCTTTATGGTTTCCTTGGTGAAAATCTTTGTGTCTTGTGTATTTGTTCTATCTTATGCATACTGTTGTACTTGTTATTCTTTCATATAAAATGCAAACTAAGATAATAAGATCAAGAAAAACTAACTTCTGTATTAGAGCCTCTATGAAATAAGGCAATGTGCAACAACGGAAACTAGGGCTTCCTAGTTCAAGGTCTTCTCTCCACAGATCATCAAGAAAAGAGGGCTAGGCTAACTCGCTTATATAGGGAACATATTTTGGTGGAAGCAGTTTCGAATTTGAAGAAGTTTCAATTTTCACCTTGTCACTAGTGCCGAGAGAAACTAGGCCATCAAGTTTCGAAGGCTTCCCACCTCGGTCTTTAGAAAATGACCTTGATGAGCAACTCGCCTCAAGGAGACACATCTTTCTGTCCAAACAGAATTCCCAAACTCATAGTTTGGAAAATTAGGGTTTCTATGACAACAGGTTGGGAACCTCAGATATGTAAGATCTAAATCTTTGCTCTTTCCATTTGAGGTTCTCATTTGAAAATATGACTCACCATACTCATCTTGAGGACAAGCTTGGAGGGGTCGATAACTTCTGAGCATGGAAGTACATAATCTCTCTGATCCTTAATGGGAATGATTTGGATCAGTAGTACATCAATGGAGAAGGGCTTGAACTACAGGGGAATGAGGATAAGGCCACTCATAAGAAGAACTTGGTTAAAGCCAAGAGAATCATTGCAGATTCAATCAAGGATCACCTCATCTACCATGTGTCATCATTCAAGACACCGAAGGAAGTATTTGGTGCTTTGACAAAGATACTTGAAGGAAAGAACATCAACCAGGAGATGAATTTGAGGAACTAGTTAAAGAATGTAAAGATACAAAACTCAAAAAATATATAGTCCTACTTCACAATGGTTGCTCAAATCAAAGAACAACTTGAAGCAGTTGAAGAGAATATTGAAGAAGGAGAAATTGTGATGACTACCTTGAATGGTCTCCCTAGATCACGGGACTCATTCATTCAAGGAATCTGTGGAAGAAGGAAGTTGATCTCTTTTAGGCGACTTTGAGAAGAATGCACACAATAATAAGCTTGACTCGTAACAAGAGAAGAGAAGATGTGAACAATTGAAGATCAATCTCTCATAGTTCACACCAGGAAGAACTACAAGAAGAAGGAGAACCGTCATCACAACAACAAGAAAGACAAGAAACAAAAGAATATCAAGAGAGATCCTTCCAATGTTCAATGCTATACTTGTGATGAAAATGGACACTTTGCAAGAGGCTCTCCCATCAAGAAAAAGAGACACCATGCTTATGTTTCCAAAGATGATGAGCCAACAAACAAAATATTAAGAAGAGAGAATGATGATTCAGATGAAGATTATGTGCTAAGCTCAACACTTACTGGAACTGTCTCACATGGAAGCAATGATTGTCTTGTGGATAGTGGGGCATCTAAACACATGACGAGACACAAAGAATCATTCGTCAATATGTGTGAGCATGAGTAACCTCACAAGGTGAAACTTGGGGATGATTATCAATACCCCATAAAAGGGAGTGGAGAAGCTTCATACAAGCTAGAGTCCATAAAATATTTAAATATGAAGGATGTGCTATATGTTCCAGGGCTGAAGATGATTCTTCTCTAAATCTCTGCACTAGATGCAAAAGGAATGAGAGTTTCATTTGTCGATGGCCAAGTTCTAATGTGGCATAAAGGAAAGACAATAGATGATGCAATAATGATTGGAGAAGAAGACGAAAGCTTGTACAAACTAAAGGGATAACTTGAACAAGCATTGGTTCATGAGTCAATAGAACGAACTGAACTATGTTAGGATATTTAGACACGTAGGAGTTAGTTAAGATCAACTTGTGTAATATATCCGTTAGGTAAATATGTGTTTCTTTAGTATGCATTTGTAAATATTCTAATCCGACGGTCACGATATGTTCTAGACATAAAGTGATCCGACGGTTCAACTTCTCTTAGATCATACATGTCATTGATCTATGGCTTAACACCCGATTGGTCCATGATCTCTATTTAAAGAGCATGGAGGGTCCTTGTCTAGTTTATCGATTATGAAAAGCTCATGTAACTTTCTTTCTTTTGCATAATAAATTGCGCCAAGTAACTATTTGGCTAGGGTCGTGGACTGTTTCCCTCTCGCGGGTTTTAACCACGTGACAAACATCGGTGTATTGATCTGTGATTCATTTGTGTGAAGTGGTTTCTCTAGGTGTTCGGTCTTTTGGGAGTACCCTGTGTACCCGAACATGGTATCAGAGCATTTATGAAGAGCCGCTTTCGGCTTTGATCAAGCTCTGGAACTGGTGTTGCTGAAACTTTAAAAGGGTTTCTGGTTCTAAAGTTTTTGTGCATTTGTGGCTGTGGGAGCTATTCTATTGCATCTGGAGTGCCGTTTCCATTGGGAAATAGTTTTTCTTTCATCGAAAACCGTTTCCGTTTGATCCAGAAACACCCATTTCGAAAAATCTGAAGGTATAATGTTATAGTGACGGATTTGTTTTATTTTTTTTAAATCTCTCATATTTAATCAGTTTTATTATTAGATCTTTACTATTTAAGTCTCGGACTGTTTCCTTCCTTGGCTGTGTATGCTCTTTTCCGTGCACCTTATGCGACCACAGCAAATCAGAAACAACGATAAAACTTGAAAACGTAGACTTTCCGGGTAAGCTAACCAAGATCTAACCCCACCCATAGTGTGGAAATTTTTTGTTTTTTGGTTTTTTTTTTTGTGTGTGTGATTTGCAGGATTAAAAAGGCAAGCACGAAAAACGAGAGAGAAGAGTAATACAAAAAAAAAACCTCTTCCTCTTTCCATTATTTTATGTGCATTTTAAACTTAGTTCATTTGGTTCAAAGTTGCTTTATTCCTTGATAAATCTTGAGTTCAAGTCTTATCTAGTTACTTTTTAGTGCATGCAATTTCTATTTTCAAATTACTTATTGTAAAAGTGCATCTCACTTAAATAAAATAAAATAAAAAGTGAGTCACTTAAGTCTTTTAATTTATTGCCGCACTATTTAAAAGTAACATTATTGTAAAAGTGAACATCACTTATTTTAAAAAAGTGATTCACTTAAAAATCAACTTTATTGTAAGTGATTGTCAAAGGTTCATCTTAGGAAGGAGGGGGTTCTTTTTTTAGTTGGTCAAGTTAATATCTGCCACGTCATTATTGGGGACATCTTCAATATTTTCTTTGATCAAGCATAACTTTATCATCCATAATCAGTTTTCAGTGTCGTTTTTTTTAAACGGCCTAATTTTTTGAGCTCTTTGCATCCAGATATTTAGTTTCGATTCTTTCAACCATTATTTTACAGTATGGCTGCCCATTGTGATATTATACTTACAAGTTCTAACTATTTCTCATGGAAATCTCATATGGAGGATGTTCTACGAAGTAGAGGACTTTTCAGAATTACCTCAAGGAAAGAAACAGAAACCACTGATGATGATAAGAAAATTAAATGGGCAAATAGATGTGATGAAGCTCGTGTATTGATTGGGATGTCAATCTCTACTGATTTGCGATTCCACATATCTGGAATTGATGAACCTGATAAAGCTTGGGAAAAGTTGGAATCTGTGTTTGGTAAACACAATGAAATTCGAGGTCATCAACTTGATAATCAGTTGATTTATTTGAATCCAAGTGATTTTTCATGCATTCAAGACTATTTATCTAAGTATAAAACTCTTAGACTTAGTATGTGAAGAATGCAATATTAAGAAAGAAGACAAATAATGTATTTATCATATTCTTTCCAAACTTGGACCTACATATTTTGTTTTTGTATCTACATTCTACTCCAAGAAAGAATCATTGACTGCATCTATCTATTAAGAGCCTAGTCTTGAATCCTTTTGTGATTCCTTAATTAGAGAGCAAGATAAGCTCATTCATCTTGGAATAATTAACATTGCAGATACATCTGGGAAATGCTTATTGTCCCAACAAAAAGAAAAGTCCAAGCCTCCCAAGAAATAGAATTTTCGCAATAATAAGCCAAACAACAAGGGTCCCAAACCCTCTCAGTCATCTCCTTCTTTAAAAAATGACAAAGGATCCAAGAAAAAAGGAAAGAAGACTGAGCGTCATTGAAATTTTTGTGGGAAAGATAATCATGATGAATCTAAGTGTTTCAAGAAGATGGTAGCCTTGGAAGCAACAATAAATAATCACCACATTAGCCTAGATTCGTCTTCAGAATCTACCTCTCATGGATATGCACTTTCTGCTTTTGGTTACTCTTATACTGCATCTTCTTCTTCTACTTCAAATGAATGGCTCATTGATTCTGGAGCATCTTATCATATGGCTAAGGATCAAGCCATCTTTTCTACTATGCATGAATGTAACACCAAACAAATATTTTTTGGTCATGATAGATCTCTAAGTGTTGTAGGATTTGGAACAGTTCCAGTAGAAAATGGTCATTGCAGTGATGTACTATGTGTTCCAAATTTTTTTGCAATTTGTTATCAGTCTATCAAATTACTCATTTGGGTGAAGGTAAAACTGTGACGTTTACACCTCACCAAGTTGTAATCAAGGATTTTAAAAATCCTCAAAATGTCCTTGCTACTGGAACTGTTGATGATATTACCAGGTTGTACAAATTTAACAACTTTGGGTCATCACCTTTTCCTTCAGTTTTTGTTGCTCATAGTGATAACTTGAGCAAACTTTGGTATGAGCGATTTGGTCACTTAAATTATCACTCATTGCAACAACTATGTAAAGACAATATGGTGACTGGTCTTCCGATGGTATCTTGCAAGGATGGTGTTTGTTCCGGTTGTGTACTCGAAAAACATCATCGAGACAATTTTGACAAACGTGCCTCTTGGCACGCCTCGGTTCCCTTGGATTTTGTGCATAGTGTCTTGTGTGGTCCTCTTCCATCTGCTTCATTTTCTGGTTTCAAATATTTCTTAACTTTCATTGATGACTACTCTAGACGCACTTGGGTTTAATTCCTAAAACTTAAGAGCGAAGTATTTAACATGTTCTTGGCCTACAAGGCCCTTGTTGAAAAATAATATGGTCATCAAATTATTAAGTTAAGATCTAACAATAGAGGAGAATATGTTAATAAAAAGTTCACTACTTTCTGCACTGAACAAGGAATCCAACAACAACACACTATTCCATATACACCACAACAAAATGGTGTAGCTGAATGGAAGAACCACACTTTAAAAGAAATGGCTAATTGTATGATCCAATCTAAGGGACTAAGTCTTCAATATTGGGCTGAGGCCATAAATTGTGAAAATTACATAGTTAATTGCACACCTACTAAAGTTTTACAAGGTATAACACCAGAAGAAGCATGGAGTAAAATTAAACCAGATGTAAGTCACTTCCGTGTGTTTGGTTGTGAAGCATGGGCTCACATTCCGGATGAAAAATGGAAAGCATTGCAGCCTAAAAGTGAAAAGTGCATATTTTTTGGATATTCTGAAGATGTAAAAGGTTATAGACTCCTTCAGCTACATTCTCATGATATAATCATTATAAGAGATGTTAAATTTGATGAAAATCTCTTGGCATGTGAGCATAACTTGGTGGGTGTGCCATCTTTGGCTTGCGAGCCTAATTCGGCGATTGTGCCTTCTTTGGCCTGCAAGCCCGATTCGACGATTGTGCCTTCTTATTCTTCTTCTTCCAACTTCCTTGACATGTTTCTAACTCCAGTTTCTGATGATGATAGTGAGGATGAAAATCCACCTCCGCCTGCTCATGTTCCTCCAGTTGGACCAGCACCAATGCTTCCTCGGTGGGTCCGTTCAACATGTGAAGCAGCTGGTGATCTTGCTGGTGATCCTAGAGATCAACGTCGAACACATTCTCAGTTTTAGCAAGCCTCTTCTCTTTTGGCTCAAGTTTTCGAGAATCGTGATCCATAAACTTTTGCGGAAGCTTCAGGAAATCCAAATCAGGATGCAGCTATGGTTGAAGAGTATCATTCCTTAATGGAAAACGATACTTGGGATCTTGTTCCTCTTCCAAAAGGAAGAAAACTTGTCAGATGTAAATGGGTCTACAGAACTAAGTATGCATTAGATGGAAGTTTTGAAAGACTTAAGGCAATGTTAGTTTCCAAAGGTTTTTCCCAAGTTGAAGGGATTGACTACAATGAAACCTTTGCTCCTGTCGCAAAAATGAACTCCATCCGCCTTGTTCTTTACCTTGTAGCCTTACATAACTAGGAATTCCATCAAATGGATGTCAAGTCTGCCTTTTTACATGGTGATTTATAGGAGGAAATTTACATGGAACAAGCTCCTGGTTATGTTCAAGATAACTCTAGCCTTGTCTGTCTCCTTAAGAAATCCTTATATGGCCTTAAGCAAGCTCCTAGAGCTTGGTGTGCCAAAATGGATAGCTTTCTCCTTGACATTGGTTTTTCTAGATGCCATTTTGACCCCAATGTCTATACCAAGAAAGTAGGAAACCATCTCATCATACTTGTTCTTTATGTTGATGATATTATCCTTACTGGTAGTGACCCTAAACTTTTAACCCATGTGAAATCCAGTCTTGAGCAAAATTTTGAAATGTCAGACTAAGGACATTTGCATTATTTTCTTGGTCTCCAAGTCTTGCAAACCAAAGAATGAATATTTCTTTCCCAGTCTAAGTATGCTTGTGACCTTCTTCGTCACTTTCACATGGAAGATTGTAAACCAACCCCTTCTCCCTTCCAGTTTGGAGTCAAACTTTCTTCCACTTGTACCTCCCCTGAAGTAGATGCCACCTTATTGGTAGTCTCTTATACTTGATTCATTCTCGTCCTAACCTTTCCTTTGCCGTTGGTCGTGTTTCCCGTTATATGAAAACACCTCATGAAAGTCACTGGAAAGCAGGAAAAAGAATTCTTCAATATCTTCGAGGTACAATTCAGTTTGGGATTCATTATAGTACAGGGGGGAACCTTTGTTGGTTGGTTTCACTGATTCAGATTGGGCCGCCGATCCTGATGATTGAAAGTCTACTGTAGGCTATGTTTTCAGTCTGGAATCTGGACCTGTCACTTGGGCTTGTAAGAAACAACAAGCTCTTGCTCTTTATTCAGCAGAAGCAGAATATCAACCCACAGTTAATGCCAATCAAGAAGCTTTATGGCTTCGATAAATCCTTTCAGAGTTTGGATTTGAGCAGCAAAAACCTACTCCACTTTGGTGCAACAATCAAAGTTCCCTCAAGCTTGCCAAAGATCCAGTTCTACATCAGCGCAGAAAACACATTGAGCTACACATGCACTCTATCAGAAATCTTGTTCATGATTGTGTTCTTGGAATGCTCTATTGCCCTACAGATGATCAAGTTGCAGACATCTTCACTAAGTCTATTACAGAAGCGAAGTTTTCTAAACTTTGATCTATGATAGGAGTTCAGGAATGTGTCCTTAAGGGGGGATAGGCTCTAATGCCTACTTCCTTCTCCTAATAGTGTCACTTTTGTAAATCCTTCAATCCTATCCCAAGTTGTTCTTAAGGGGGGATGTTAGGATATTTCGACACTTAGGAGTTAGTTAAGATCAACTTGTGTAATATATCCGTTAGGTAAAGATGTGTTTCTTTAGTATGCATTAGTATGCATTTGTAAATATTCTAATCCGACGGTCACGATATGTTCTAGACATAAAGTGATCCGACAGTCCAACTTCTCTTAGATCATACCTACCATTGATTCGTGGCTTAACACCCGATTGGTCCATGATCTCTATTTAAAGAGCATGGAGGGTCCTTGGCTAGTTGATCGATTATGAGAAGCTCATGTAACTTTCTTTCTTTTGCATAATAAATTGCTCCAAGTAGTTATTTGGCTAGGGTCGTGGACGGTTTCCCTCTCGAGGGTTTTAACCACGTGACAAACATCGATGTATTGATCTGTGATTCATTTGTGTGAAGTGGTTGCTCTAGGTGTTCGGTATTTTGGGAGTACCCTGTGTACTTGAACAAACTATGGCACCAAAGGCTTGCACATGTGCACTATAGAGCACTACCGACAAAAATAAAAGTAGTCTCTGGACTTCCAGAGATCCATATGTTTTTGGTTAACAGGGGAGAGGAAAGGACTTAAGGTGAAATAAGGATATTACATATGAAAACTTTGGAAATATGACCAAGAGGGAGATGAAATGGGTGCTAAAGCGGAGACCAAAGTTTTCATTTTCCCATAAAACCATAGGATAAATCTTGAAAGTGGCTAAAAATTAGAAAAAGGTGCTTGTGGTATGCAATGAAGGTTTCAACGGTCAAGATCTTTGGGTGGAAAGATCAACGACAAGTAATAGATCCAATATCAAAAGTTGCATGGCTGAAGTCAAATTGGCGATGAGAGGAAAGGATTAATAGTCCATTGAAATCCAAAGTGGAGGAAAAAGGCAGATGGGATTGACAATGGATACGCAATCCGTTGTGAGGAGATGCATGGTAAAAGACGAATTTGGAATGGGTGGAAAGTTTAAAGGGTAGCCTTAATCGACAACGAAGATTAAAAATGGACAAGATCAATGAAGGAGATGAAATTTGCTGGGAGAACTTACGCGGTCGATGTCGAATTAAATATAAACAGAATGATTAAAGACCATCTTTGATCAAAGGTGAGAATAACAGGTGGATGATATCGACGACTATTCGATGATCCGCCAAATGAAGTTGTGCACTAAATTAAAAATGAGTGGACAACAAAAAATAAAGGTGAGAGTTAAAGAATGGATGGAATTAGTGGTGTGTAAAGAAGATCAAGTAAATATGTGGTGGATAGATGATCCGCTAGGGAAAAATGCATGATAGTTAGGCAAGGTATTATGCAATGGAATAAAAAATGATAAAATTAAAGGGCTATTGAGATCAATGGTTCAAGTGGGAGATGGATTAAATCTATGGTTAGAAAGAGATCCACTCTCGTGACATGCACAGAGGTTAAAGAAAGCATTCCCGCAGTGAAAAATATACCACTTTCCATGTGGCAGATAGAGGTGGGTTCCGCTAGAAGAAAGTGGTAGGAGAAAACCACTTTTCTTGATTCCAAAACCACCGTTTCAAGAATATTATAAAAGAAGGAGCACATGTTTAAGGTTTATTTTTCATCTTGTGCATTGGGAGAAGAAAGCATTTCTATGTGGATGAAATCCTGTAAAACAACTATCTTTCCAACTGTCAATCCACTAGGTAGGTCACGTTTTCACCCACTTAGTAATATTTGAAAATGGATAGCGGAGGTGAAGTTGAGACACAAGCAATAGAGTTTCATAAGTCGGAGGAATTTTTTTGAAGATAGAGATGGTGACATTTTTTACACTGTCCTATCTTTTGGCTCAATCCACCAGTTGAAAACCAAGTTAGAATCTTTCAAAGACTATGGCACTGACTAACACAGTGTATCCCAGTCCTATTTTTATCATTTCTTCCAAGAACATACCCTAAATTTCCTAGATTTTATTAACTGGTGTGCATCAAATTACTCCTCCTCTGAGAGAGTAATAACAGACGCCACTAGAACCAAAATTATTTACCTTGTAAATTCCCTTGTTGTCCAATATTTTCTTGCAGTCCCACCTTCATTCACCCAGAGTCAAGAGGAATTTATAGAATAAGACCTAATTCAGATATTTAGGCATGCAACCATTGAAGAGAAGAAACCATTTTTCTCCAGATGCGTTAGAACTGATGCATACATTTTTAACTAGCCTTTTTCCCCTGGATATCAACCTATTTAATGAAGAGTCAAAACCAGTTATTTCAATGTTGAGTCAATTTTTAGGTCTAGACATACACAGATTTGTACCTGAGATATTAATGAGTATTTTGTTCAAAATAAGTGCGAGTTGGTTAGAATCCCAATCCCATCAACTCCCTTGCCTTAAATCTGATGAATTCCTAGCTGAAACCATCCATTTTCAACTAGTGAATTTACACACTACCAGACACTTCAAGTTTCAGTCATACTTGATTAGAATGTTTCTATTTTTCAACAAGGAAAACTTGCAAATCCCAGAGATGGGGCTTATTGCAGAAATCAGTAACGATGGAAGAAGTGTATAAAGTATTCTTTCATAATAAATTTCCCAAAGTGTTACTAGAGGTGCAGGAGCCTCTACGGTTTTCTCCTGATAGAAGGATGGGGGATTGGTTTCTATTAGAAGAGCATACTATAATCAAGGCGTATGATTTTGTTCATGAACCATATATCCTACTGGCATTCCTGACCCCTATAGTTTTTTCCTTGGAATTTATAAGACAAAAGTTTATTGTGGAGAATGGACATTTTCTCAGTGTTAAAAAGTCCACTGCGATTAAGTTTCCATGGTTAGTTGGGCCATTCATTATCAAGAGGAAATATGCACTCTCTGTAGTTGAAATTCTGCTACGGGAGATGAATTTTAAGAAATCTATTGTAGTCAATTATGATCCACACCATGTTATTTCACTAAGGAGTCAGTTGAATAAGAACAAGGCATTTGAACATCAGGTAGTGGAAGGATTAGTTGAAAGAGATAATTGGATTGAATATTAAATACAGATGAAAGACGCAGAGTTTTTATAGGAAAATTCCTTGGCTATAATAAAATCAATAGAAGTAATAACTCCCACTCCAAGCAAAGTAGAAATGTCAGGTAAGAGAACTCATTCATAGGCCATGGAGACGAAGGAAGAAGAAAATTCAGAAACATTTAAACGACAAAATACTGAGTATGAAGGAGAATTGGTAGAGGTAACTGAAGCTAAAAATAAGAAATAAAAAGGAAAGGTCAAATGCCCAACCTTTAAAATATAATAATATGAGTTTTCAGAAGTACAAGAAGCATCAAGTGATAAATTCAAATCCAAAACTAACTTGTATGACTAGTATAAGAAAGACAGGGATATCTCTTCAAGGGAATCCTCAAAACTATACTAAGAATTTAGGAATATATCAAGCAAGGAGCTCTCACTGGTCACTGTTAAAGATCTTAACAGAAATACTTTAAATTTAGCAGTTGCTACCATGAACAAAATAGCTGAAATGAGATTGAATTTGAAGCCCATCCTAGTTCCTGATATGATTCATTTACATAAAAAAATTGGGGAAGTCATCTATAGTGACTTGATGAAGGCTACTCTAAAAGTATCCAAGCTACAATCCACATTGTCTAAAACATAAAATCAATTGAGACAAGAGAAAGTGGAAAACAAATTACACCAACAACAAATAAAGAAGCTTCAAGGAGATTTGTTGTCCATAGATAGTGAATAAAATAAAGGAGAGGTGACACAAAAGATACTGGTTGAGAAGGAAAATACCATTCAATTGCTAAACAAGAAGTTAAAGATCCTTGTAATCTAGTTAATTCATGCTTTTGAATTAATTGGTTTAGAAAAAAAAATTGCTAACCCAGGAGCCGACTGACAGTAAGGCAAAGCTATTGAAGATTACTGAAGAGAAGAATCAATGGGAAAAAGAGAGAGGTTTCTTAATTGCAAAGATAGATTTTATGAATGCAAATCAATTGATTTTAGAAAAGGATAAAGATGACAAAAACATGGAATAAGAATTACAAATATTTTAGCCTATTGCAGAAACAAATATTGAATCTATTGTATAGGCTATGTCACAAGTAAGTCTAAGAGACATAGAAATAATTGTTTTAAAAAGTAAAAATCAGAATCTGGTTGATGCCGTAATGAAGAAAGAAGAAGAGAGGAAGGAATTGGAAAATAAAAATAAAGAGTTGCTGGATAAAAATGAGAAGTTAGTAAAGCAACTATCTAGACAATTACCAATGCAGGGAGCCATGCATCTCATCTGGGATATGATAATTGCGTAAGCTATTAAAATCAGGCCATACTTAAATTATATTCAAGAGGAGGAGATGGTAATAAACGTTGCTAAACAAAGTTGTAGAGCAATGAAAGAGGACTTGAATAAAAAGCCAGTGGACATAGCCAAAAACACAATAAATTTCCTAAATTCTTCGTCTGAAGAATATTTAGGACAATGGGTATCAAGGACATGATTACAATGATCACCTAGGCTAGAAAAGTGGTAGGAAAACATCAACACATAGAAACTGTGCAGGCCGAGATTGACATAATGCAGCATCAAATAAAGTTTTTTAAATGCTTATTTATGTCTCTTTTTCAGAAAGGTTTTCCTTCCTTTTGGGAAGAAGATGGAAAACTTTTGTCCCAGTCAAAGTATCAAGTATTATTGGTTAGATATAGATTAGATCACAAAAAGTTTGAAGACATGACTCAATCTTTGTCAGGAAAAACTATAATTGATGAGTTGGTAATGGATTTTGAGTTAATAAATATATTTGTGATAGTTTGTACTCAGTCGTCGCGTATCTCATATGTAGATTGTGTGGAATTAAGAGTGTCGGAGAAATAAATGATGAATCTGGAGTTGTTATTTGTAGACCAATGTAAAACAATAGAAAAATTTGGCAGGACAAAATATAAACTACATCAACGAAGAGTTCATCATAATTCCTGAGCCAATTTGAAGACAAGTTTTGTTTTGAATAATGTAATAGATTTTTAATGATTAGTTTGTTAGGAGTCAAGTGACAAGTGTAATAAGGAAGTTACATTCACCTATTTTTAGTATGTAAGCAGTTATCAACTTAAGGAACATTTTTTGGATGTATTTAAGCAACATTTTTTAATGTAATGAGGGTTGGAAGCGAGCAAGAACTGATTTTTGTAAGAGATCTTCAAAATTAAAAAAAGATTGCAGAGCCAAGCAGGTTTTCTATCAGAGATTATTGTGTTATTTACTTTATAGTCGGTACCTCCTTTCCTTTATGTGAATGTATTTCCTATTATCTTTTTCATGCTTGGATAGGTATATATTGAATCAAAATTCATAGGTTTATGCTCCGATTCTTTTATTTCAAGCATCCATAAACATTTTCCACTAAAGTTAATATTGGATTCATCTTTTGATGCCCATATTAATGGACCGTTTCATTTTCTTCCTTATCACCAGACAACCAACATTTTGACTGTAAAATACTAACTTCCCTGCCTCTGTTAAGAACTCCATTGCAAATCCCTGTCTTTAATTATTATTTATATTTGACTCCATGCCCAATGATCACCCGTTTCAACCATTACCGTCATTCAAATTCATTTCTTTAAAATATACCTATCCTTTGTGTTTATTTATTAGGAGATCCCTCTCTGGTAGGAAAGAATCGAACTTTCCTCCTAAAGTTTGGTTTTGTGGTTACCTTGGGATTATCCTCTCACAACCAAGGGTAAATTTCGAGTGATAACACCGGGCAAAGCATGAAGACATTTGCAAAGGATGTGCACAAGGAAAGAATGAAAAGAATACATTTACTAGAATTGAAAGCAAGGATAAAGGAATACTGGAGATAGTACACTCGGATGTATGCAGACCCATGTCTTCTAGCTCATTAAGCGAGTATGTGTACTATGTTTCCTTTATAGATGATTTCTCATGTAATACTTGGATATATTTCTTGAAAGGGAAAAATGAAGTATACAGTAAGTTCAAGGAATATAAAGCCTTGGTCGAGAACCAAACTGAAAGGAAGATCAAGACTCTAAGGTCAGATAATGGCATAGAATTCACCTCAAAAGATTTCAAGGAAATATGCAGAGAGTCTAGTATTAAGAGAGAGTTGAGAACTTCATATAATCCTCAATAGAATTTGGTTGTAGAACGAAAGAACCGAACCATAATGGAAGCAACGAAAACAATGCTACATGACTAGGATCGTCCTATGCACCTTTGGGAGAAATCTGCAAGGACAACTGTGTATGTACAAAATCATATTACTCATCGAGTACTTGAAAAAAAAACTCCGGAAGAATATTTCTCAAGAGAGAAACCAGAAGTTAACCATCATAGAATATTTGGCTACCCAATGTACATACATATCCCAAAGGAGAAGAGGGCCAAGCTCGATCCTTCTGGGAGGAAGGGTATATTCATAGGATACAGTGATACATTAAAGGTTTACTGAATATACTTCCTAGGATTCAAGAACATCAACATCAAGAAAGATGTAACCTTTGATGAAGACTCGACATACTTCAGATCCAGGAGGCTACCTATTCAAGAGCTCAAGGAACTTGAAGAAACGAGATTCCGAGGCATGGAAATTGGAGAAGCAATTTGAGAAGCCCATGAAGATCATGACATGGCAAAACCTCAAGAGTTGGCAGAGACACTTCTCGATAAGGAATCCCACAAGAGGAAACCAACATGGGCATGAGAGCTCATACAAGAAGCAAAAAGGTATGGTGCTCCAGAAGGAATGCATAGAGAAAGGAAAATACCAAATCCTTACAACAACTATGTGGCCCTGTTGTGTGACATTATTGACAAGGAACCTTCCAGCTATGAAGAGGCTACATAAAATAAAGAATGGAAGGAGGCCATGATCAGTGAGTATCATTTGATTACGAAGAATGATATCTGGGAGTATTAATAAATACAAGGAAATATTCTTAGCACGATGCTTCTTACATAAAGAAGGAATAGACTATGAGGAGACATTTTCACCTGTGGCAAGGTAGAATTCCATTAGGTCCATACTTGCATTGGTTGCAATTATGAAATGGAAGATACACCAAATGGATTTCAAGACAACATTATTGAATGATGTAGTCGAGGATGAAGTGTATATGAAAGAACCACTGGGATCCGAGACACATGAAAGGAAGACTCATGTGTGAAAATTGAAGAAGTCCTTGTATGGATTGAAATAAACAGCGAGGACATGGTACGACAGGATGTATGTGTGTGTTCCCATGCTAGAGATGATAAGGTCACAAGGCACTTAAGGTGCACCTATGTAGTTCTCCTATGCTGGTAGAACGTAGGTTGACTATGGAGAGACGTAATGCACTTGGTGTGTTATGAGGCGATTCTGGCATAGTGGATGTTACAAGTTGTCTTGATAATGTGAAAGATCCTGTCATACTACTATGGTGATAGAACACAGGTGGTCTGCATGTACATTGTGCTCTGTGTGTTTTGTTTTGTTTTGTGTAGGAAAAAAGAGATGATCTGTATATGACGAGATAAAAGTAGGAGACACAAATTATTGCCATGGCAATGTAAAGAAGGTCATGGATTGTTCCTACGCGATGGATTTCTCGTAGATGTGATGAAGACCTAGATGAGGACTAGGCCTTCACCCAACATGAAAAGGGTTGGATCTGTAGAAACTTTTGATGACAGATAGTACAATTTGATGATCAATAAGAAGATGATGATGGAAATAACTATGATTATGACTCCGTGATTATGACTAGACTTGATGTGTTGATGAATGTGGAAGAGAGAGAATACCTTCCTAGTTAAGATGTAGTGTTGATGTATTTGTAACTTCAGAAGATATTCTGATGTATATTATTATTGTATGTTGTTGTACCCCCATCGAAAATGTGTTTGCCTCATTTCGGGATGTCATTATTATGTATAGACCTTGATGTACAACCTCTGTTCCAAGTTGAGGAAATAGTCCCCAGTGTAACATCATGTAATGCATTTTTGGAGTCTCTCTAGGAGAAGTCAAACCTGTTAGGGTAAGAGGTCATCCCTAGTCATGTAATAGGCCAGTCACTTGAAAGGTATCAATAGGGAGGTTCCCTCCCTCATTTATACACACCTCACATTCACTCAAGTTTGCATGAGATAGAGAGAGAAGGAGAGATAGATAGTTTCTTAATACTTCTTATTACTGGGGTTGTTCATCTTATGATACAGTATTTTTGAATGTACTATTCTAAGGAATTTTGCGGGGTTTTCTCCTTTATGGTTTCCTCAGTGAAAATATTTATGTCTTGTGTATTTGTTCTATCTTATGCATATTGTTGTACTTGTTATTATTTCATATAAAGATCATAACTAAGCTAATAATATCTAGAAAAAATAATAGGATATGTCTTGTTGACACTCGTTTCATCAGTAGGTAAAATTCAAGGATCTCCCATTTTTCTCATAGCGTAGAAAAATTGGTGAATCTTATTAATTCTTAAATTTGCAAACATAAAATGTTTGAATTTTTTTTTGTAAAATTTTTCCTATTTCCAGGGACTTTATATAGCTTTTGGACATTTTGGTGATTTTAAAGTAAGAAAAATCATCCCATGGAATTTGGGTGAACCATTATTGAAAAAAGAGAAATTGAAAAATATATTTTTTGGGAAAAAAGGTAAAAATAATCGGCCAATTGATAAATTTTACCCCTAATATTTTACTTGATTTCATGTTTCATTCTTTTTTTTGTTGCTTGTTGGAAAAAGATGATAGTTCAATTTGAAGTTCCAATCCTAGCTTCCATGTCTATGCAAAGAGAACCATGATTAGCCATCGCTAGTCGACCAGATGAAACTCCTTCAAATGAAGCAATCCGAGTTTGTTCTAGAAAGGAATCAAGGCTATCAACGAGCATGAGAGAGAGGGAGAGGGTTTGGGATTCACAATAGAACCCATGAGAATATGACTGAGACTATGAGCTAGCAACAAGACACACTATTGCATAATATAGGATTTTAGTTACATGCATGGGATAAGTGACAACAATTGGAGAAGAGATCGGTAAATTGAAGGTACATGTAAGGTTTTCTCCTCAAATTGTTTTTGTGAGTGTCACACGACAATGAGATTCATATTATTGCAAGGTTGTTGGCCATACCTCCTTAATAGGTTCAATTAAAGGAACTGTATTGGGCCACATGAATTGAAAAAGAAAGTCAAAGGTTATCCATGACACAAGTTTTCCTTATCAATCACACCATATAAATTCCATTTCAATAAGTCAAGCATGATTTTTTTTATATCTTCTTAATCATCCATTAGAATGGTGGGTAGCAATGTGCTTGTGTGTCCAACAAAAAACATATGAGTTTTTCATCATGAACTAAATATGGCCCCAAACCAATGCCATAGACTGGAGCTTCTATTGTAAGGGACTCTTCCGTCATGTATTTTCTGTTAAGGTGAGCCAAGGTAGCTAGAATAAACAAGTTAAGGTAGGGAGCATGTTGGAACAATTATATTTTATCCTAGGTTCACCTAAACAACACACCGACAAACCCCAAGTTATTGGCTCGAAAGGGTTTGTCCCTTTCGACATCACCTGCGAAGCAAATGAAGTCTCACCCAAAGTACCTACAAGAACTGGGTTTCTACAATAGTGAATGGGAATAGTTCAATATTCTTAACATTCAACATACTAATAATAATGAACTTTGACACACCAAGAACTTTGTTAGGTCGAAGGATTCACCAAATAAAATTTAACTAACTATGACATGTAATCCTAAATTATGTAATGTTTATATCATTCATAAATTCATTTACTAAACACATTCGTTGTCATCTTATGCAGTAGTATATAAAATTGAGCACATAGATCTGTGGACCAACACACAACTCACAAGATAGATCAAACAATTTTACTCAGAAATTGAAGAATGAAACAGTGAAAAAATGGCTTGCAACTGTGAATGTTTTCATTAATCACAAGTAATTGGATAATTAATTACAATGTAATACACTAGTATTAATAACCAGTAAATTCGAATGCATGAGAGAGGAATTCGAATTGATTGACTCTACCTAACTGCATGGATAACTGGACATGTCTAAATCATTATCAAAGTTCAACTAGTTAGCCCCAATTGCCTCAATCAATGCACTAGTCAGTTAGAATCAGTTAACTAGCCTAACTGAATGTGGTAGGTGAGGAATTGCACCTTCCCACGTGAAATCAATCAATGAATGACGATAACTGAATGTAATCAACTCCTAACTAGGATTAACTAGTCACTAACTGAAATCAACTGAAGGAGGTTGGTTTCGACACTCCCAGTGGCTCCTAAATTGTAGGGATTAGTCTAGGAGGATCCTAAACTGATGCATGAAAGTGTGTCCAGTGGCATTTAGCCTCAACTAGTGTTCCCCACACTCCAGTAACTGGTACATGTGGACCAATTAGGCCATGTGGATCCAATGAAGCTAGTGACTAAATATAGACTGAAAAGACTCCTAATTTAGACATGATTGACCAAATTGGACAAGTGAGGATTATAATCCTAACACCGCCCTTGAATGCTAACTTGGACAATTTGTGGGCCCTGGTAACTAAGAACATAGGTCACCCATTACAGCTAAATCAAAGTAACTACTTAATATAAGGAACCGAGGAAAAAACCACATGGGAAAAAATCCCCCCCTCTAACTAAGCAGGTAGAATCAAGATTCAAGTTTGAAAAACTTGAAAATATGTTTCTGCAACCTTCATCTCTATGGTGTAGAAAAGCAACATGCATGATGTTCTATGCACAAGTATCCTGGGGCCTAGCATGTAGAATTCTCCATCTTCTCCCAAAATGATGATGGAAGGAAGGAGGAATGTAGCCTTTGCGTCTTTTTGGATGAAGAGGTGCATGATCCACTTTGTTCTTCTGAGAGCAGTGTAGCTGATCAGGCCTTGCCATGAAGCATATCACAGGGATTTTTTTTCATCTCTCTGCATGACATAACGCAAGGTTCTCTTTCTAAAACTTATGTGCATTGGATGGATTTTCAGTCATACTCCTAGATGCCTGCTTGGGAGTAGGGAATGGATCTAGATGTGAATCACCCTGAATCTCAATCTCATAGACTGATACAACTGGTTCTGCTTCTGATTCTAAAATAATAGTGATAAAAGGATTAGATAGAATGTTTTTACCTCCCCTTTCAAGTGGTAGCTGAGATTGCACTGGATCTGAAAATGGCAGGAAGTGTGAGAATTCATATGCCTTGGAGGCATGATTTGCAACACCCTTTGCTATGATGTTCCCAGTAGAGATATATGTGATCTCCACTGAGTCAGGACCAAATGTCACTCGCTTTGGAGGGCCAGTGAGAGTCATCTGGTATACAGATAACAAATTTGCATCCAAGGAGGGCACATACAAAAAATATTTGAACTTTCCATATTCAATATTGATAGAACCCTTCCCTTTGGCTCGAATTTGACTGTCATTACCTATGAGAATGCAAGGGCCATCAGTAGATTACAAAGAAGAGAATTATTCTCTGGATGCAACCATATGACTGGAATCTCCTGAATCAATGAGGAAGGTATGTTTTCTTAAATATCTAGCCTTTAGTGCATGGCATGTCTCATCATGTTCTTTAGTTTCTTCTCTATGGTTAGCCTTCCTTGCGCCAGCAGGTACAATAATGTTATTTTTCTTTAGAAGAAGAGCCATTTCATCAATTTGTCTTCTCATACAAGATATTTCTAGATGAAAGCCCCTTCCACAGTAAGAACAAAGGATATTCCCTTTGCCATTCTTCTTGCTTCTCTTCGAACCTAAATACTCATTTGACTGCTCTTTATCCATGGGAGGCTCATTCTTTTGCTTCCCCTGACCATTCGTTGCCTTAGGTCCTCTAGCAACCAATGCTTGATCTTTGGAGAATCGGATGATCCCCATTTGGATCAATTTGTCATGCTCCTGGGTGAGAGATTCAATGAAGGCATCAAGAGTTGGAATCTTCCAATTTGGCGTAGTGAGATTCCCTGAATGAAAGGTTGATACAAATACTGAGTAGTCTACACCAAGTTTTGAGAGGATGGAAAGGATGAGTTGATCATCCTCCTTCTCAACCTTGCACAACTTCAACTGGAACACCAGGTGCTTGAATTTGGTAAAGAAATCATTCAGAGTTTCAAAGTTTCC
This sequence comes from Pseudotsuga menziesii, assembly GCA_001517045.1. Classification (NCBI taxonomy): domain Eukaryota; kingdom Viridiplantae; phylum Streptophyta; class Pinopsida; order Pinales; family Pinaceae; genus Pseudotsuga; species Pseudotsuga menziesii. Next base: position 324,658 of record LPNX010941025.1, on the reverse strand, counting down.
CGGGTGAAGAGAAATCAACTCATTCTCTAGTTGATAGATCCTCAGGTCATCTTGCTTATCAAACAAGGAAGCAATCTTATCCCAAACCTCCTTGGGAGTCTTCAATCCATTGATGTGTAAGAGAATATATCTAGAGATTGAGAGGCACATACATCCATATACTTCATCAATCCTATTCCAGTATTTTTCTTTGTCAACATTATGAACCGGCTCTGACTCGGTCTCCATTGTGAGTTTGAAGAGTCTTTTGGAGCGACGTTGCATCTCCATGTCCTCCTTCCATTAGTGGTAGTTGAAAGGAGTGAAAAGCTCCATTGGAGGGGCCATTGTGTTGTTGTAGTGAATGCAGTGAAGGAGACTGAAAAACCTGTAAATCACACAATCAAACAGACAAAGTAAGGTCGACATCCTGCACTTTTGCAATTTTCTTCACACCCAACTTAGTTAATCAGGAAAGCTTGATCAACAATTCATTTGCTTAGTATTTATGTGGTAAATTCTCTACTTCTGGTGCAGTGCTGGAAGGAGCAATTTCGCTAAAAAAAAATTGATCCAGTAGGAGATCTATAGGAGGCGAAGTGCCTTGTCCTACTGAGGTTCTGATACCATGTAAAATTGAGCACATAGATCTGTGGACAAACAAACAACTCACAAGATAGATTAGACAATTTTACTCATAAATTGAAGAATGAAATAGTGGAAAAATGACTTGCAACTGTGAATGCTTTCATTAATCAAAAGTAATTGGATAATTAATTACAATGTAATACACTTGTATTAATAACCAGTCAATTCAAATGCATGAGAGAGGAATTCGAATTGATTGGCTCTACCTAACTGCATGGATAACTGAACATGTCTAAATCATTATCGGAGCTCAACTAGTTAGCCCCAGTTTCCTCAATCAGTGCACCAGTCAGTTAGAATCATTTAACTAGACTAACTGAATCTGGTATGTGAGGAATTGTGCCTTCCCACATGCAATCAATCAATTACTGGTGCTAACTAAATGTAACTGACTCCTAACTAGGCTTAACTAGTCACTAATTGAACTCAACTAAAGGAGGTTGGTTCTGACACTCCCAGTGGCTCCTAAATTGTAGAGATTGGTCTAGGAGGCTCCTAAACTGATGCATGCAAGTGTAGTAAGTGGAAATTAGCCTCAACTAGTGTTCCCCACACTCTAGTAACTAGTACATGTGGCCCAATTAGGCCATGTGGACCCAATGATGCTAGTGACTAAATATACACTGAAAAGACTCCTAATTTAGATATGGTTGACCAAATTGGACAAGGGAGGATTATAATACTGACATAGTAAACAAAACAATACAACACATCATAGCATCACACACACATTCAACACCATGATTTTTACGTGGAAACCCAAGATGAGAGAAAACCATAGAAGCATTCTTATTATTAATGAGTCACAATAATTAAATGCTTCATGTATGCGCCCACAACATGTAGACTTCTCTTCTTCATCTATTACAATGGATTTGAAAATACAACTTGTATATCATTACATCCTCCATGCGACTCTCTCATATCAAATCTTGATAGTTCATAACTTCGACACATAACAAAAATCCCTTAAACTTGCAAATACTGTAACTAATTCTCCAAAAAGTGTAACCATAAAATTCCCAACCCGTTACATATTTATAGGATTTTGATATCCCTTATCTTCGCACCCAATACCCATACTTATCAATGTAAGTGGACATAAAAATCCAATTTCCTAACTAAATTTGTCTCTTAACATCGTCAAAACACTCATTTTCCTCTTTTATCAGTCGCTTCCTCGGAGTTGAACACTTCAATGGACCATTTCGTTGCCACCTTGTTCACACCAAAACTGATTTTACCAAAATTGTACCAAAACATTCTAGGGCCAAAAGGACCCCAACACTCACATGTGGCTCATCTCGAGCCACTTCAGGTTTGTTCCATTGCTGCCTTCAGCTGTGACAAATTTTGCATATACTTTCTTCATTGCTTCGACCGACTGCTGAACATTTTCTTTCTGAATGCTTACTTCATCAACCACTTCTGAAGTGATGTGCCCCTCACTCTATGTATCAGTCCATGTGATTAGTTTCTTGACCTCTATATTCTCTCCGCCAATTATTTTAGATACTCTTTTAGCCTCTATATGAAATTCTTCTATCCTTTCTGTTCACTTCTATTGTTTAACCATCAACTGATTGATTTCTTCGTGTAATGCTTGATTTTCTGCATCTTTTCCCATTCTCTCAATTAGCGACATAGTCTTTAAAAATACCCCTCAAATTTTCCATCTTGTTGTGTGTTGTGCTTGAATTGGAAGTAATGTCTTGGAGCAATGCATATTCCAATAACGAAGCCCAAGCCTATGATATTTCTTCTTACATCTTTACACATTGATTTTCAAGTTCCTTAATATTTTATATGCCCCCTTGTACTTTTGTCTATCACTATTCTACAACTTCAAGGGGTGTGCTTGGTACTTTTGTCTATCACTTTTCTTCTAATTATCCAATATTTTTCTTGAATGCTGCTATAACTCCCCCAACTTATTGTGTTTTTACTTTAGTAGTAATTTCCTCTACTATCTCAACCTCTAATACTGCCCAGCAGGTGGCTACAATAACCTCTTGTAACTTATTCTTCTCCTATCTTAATTGATATCACTCTTTTTGAAGTTCTATAGATTTCTCCTTAAGGGCATCGTTTTGTGCCCTTTATCCAGTCATTAAGTCATATATCTATTTCTCATGTTTGTTTATATACTCCATGACATTTTGATGAATAAAGTGTAGTATGAACATACATAAGGCCGATAGCTTCATATCAACATAGCCGAACTAGAAAACCTAATCTTTTAATCTCACCACTACAAAATTCAATGCTCACGACAACAAATGAACTTCTTAGTCTATGGAAATTGGTAGCACTGAATTCTCTCTTTGCTCATCCCACCTAGCCTCCTCTTGCTATGCACCTACTTTTCGAATAGGCGCTATCTAGATTTCCTATACTTCCTGACAAAGTGCAACAATTTGGTTCATCAATCCCCGAATAGTTGGACAATATTATCCTCTGTAAGATTCCCGGTTTCATTAATAATATCATTCATCCTGTCAAACAAGATGTTAATATGATCATCCATAAACGTTGTAACGATAGGCTGCTTCTCTGCCTTCTACTTATTTTTCGACCCTTTATCAAAGCGAGTCCTTTCCTTTTCCCAGTAGGGATAGCATCTGTTTGTGTTGCACTTGATTCTTGCTCATCATCCTCGAAGTGTCGTGGAACAACCCCATCACCACCGCCATCATGCGTACTATGATTATGACTTCCATTTTGTTGCTACCCTGATGATCCTTCTTAGCATAGATCATGTTGCAACACATCTACGTAAATATGCTTGATCGTGACATGAACCTTCCATTCTTGTGTTAACTCTTGAACAATGGATTTTAAATCTACCTTGGACAATTAACAGTTATTGACTAGCCACCAACAATCTGGATCTCACTTGGCCTGCACATACATATGATGAGGCTTGGACTTGAATCACATAATGTATTTGAACCTTTCCATAGTTTGTTCTTCTATTTGGGGTACCTTCACTAAAATATATTGGAGTGATTCCTTATGCAAATAAAAATTGATATTATTGGATACCTATCTCCTTGATTTATCACTAAACCATATATTGACATATCTTGAAGCCAAAAAATGACCTTATTGCTTTGCGGCTTGGTAGTCCTCTAGCTCCGCCCACCCAATAAATGAAATTAAAACAAACAACCATGAATAATTAAATGGGCCACCCTTATCCTGTGCATCTATGCAACCATCAAGAGATTCATTCAACATGAAAATCGCCTAGTTCATTTGCACCCTTCCACACACTACTCCACTGCTACAATGAAATATGCAAGTACTTTGTTTAGGTGGCACTTCCTTAATACCTTAGTTTTCAGATCCTTTTCTACGAAGTGCATTTCCTGATCCCTGATGGAAATCACATCACAACCTTTATTGTTCTTCGACATATTGTATTTACTCTTCATCTGAATGGCCAAATCTCTATATTTCTCTTTTCCAACAAAAAATAAGTAGGGTCCACCCTGGCCATGGGTAAACCTGTGATTTGTGCAATCAACTTCGAATCAATCAAAATATTCCTATCAATCGACAGGTTTAATGATTTTAAAAACTTACCTCATGGTCCTTTGAAGAACTCCCTTTCTACTACATTATAGGACTTTGTAGTGTCAACAACAAATTCAGTAATGGACCCCCCCAATATACTATCCAACTAGTAATCAACGACATGAGAGATATTATTGTTCACCCTTTTAAGGCATTGGACCAACTCAGGTGCCCAAACCCTAGGTTCATGTTCTTAGAAACACCTCTTTTGGTAGGTCAACCTCAATAACCACTCATTTAATATAATAGGAAACTCAACAAAGAATAATTCACAAATGTCTGAATAAACTTCTAATACCCAGTGTGCTAATCCCTCGACATAGGTAATTTGTAATTGTTTATTATTGTGGCACATGGTGTTAGAAAAATAGTCTTTAAGGACCTAGAGACATTGTTATTATTTTTTAAATAATTAATTAATTAAAACAACTGGCACATCGGGGACCACTAAAAGAGTATGGGAGGCTTAGATCCACAATGTGAGGGGGAAGGAGGACATTCCTAGCACTTTAGAACTTGTTTGGTTGATCTTGGTCCATATTCATGCCTTGGTGGCTTTATTAGTTGATGATCACCCAAACATTGTACAACAGACCCAACTTTTGATTATTTTAGCCTATGTTGGTATTATTGAGCCTAATCCATGATTTAGTGGGCCTTCTTGGTGTTTGGGTGGGTTCCACTTGTTGATTGATCCCATTTGGTGGTTTTGTAACTCCTTTTTGGAGTTTACACTTGGTTTTGTAACTCCCATTTGCACAAGTGTTCCCTCATTGGCTATTTTTAGCCTTAACACCTAAAAAGTTGTGTAAATAATTATGTAACTCATTGTGTAAATACTTGTGTAAATCCTTGTGTAACTCTTGTGTAAATCCTTGTGTAACCCCCCTTTTTCTGTTTAGGGAAGATTCCTTGGCTTGCATGACATCTCACATCACTAATTTAGATTCCTCTTCATGGATGATGTGTCCACACATGAATTTGAGTTTGGTGGAGTGGCTTGGAGTCACTCTCCTTGAAATTCGAAATGCTTGGGTTGGATTAGAGTTAACCTCTTGTGGTTGAATTAACCCCCTTGGATTGACTCAAGTTGGCTTACCTTAGTTTGGTTTGACCTCGTTGAGTTAGAATTACCTTATTTGTTCTATAAATCCATGTTTGATATCCAGGGTTTGGGGTGGTTGTTTTTCATGGTTCTTTTGGATGGTTTTTTATTATGGTTGTTCATACCTTTGATGGTGAGAGCTTCGTAAGATTGTGAGATTGGGAAACCGTGAATGCTATTTTATGTGAATGGTTTTTTGGCTTGAAGCATTGTGATATTAAATTATGTTTGTGGTAAGTCCAAAAAACTATAGTGTAGTTTCTCTATTTCCACTACTTGGCTATGTCCTAGACCTGTACATAAATCCTTATGGGGAATGTCGATATCCCAATGTCCTAGGGGGTATGGATTACCATTGCACCTGGTTATAGTGGGGTGGAAGAATAAGTATGTGGTGAGGAATGGAGTTTTTTCTTCTCAAATTAATACTTGAACTATTCTTGAGTGCACCTCTGTTGTGGATTTGTGGCATCAGCTCAGGGTGGCCTGTCAAAGTGAGATTTGGTTGGGTAGTACCAAAAGCTGGGTCGAACGTGGTTCAGATGATGTTGGTTGTGCATTGATAAGATAGTGATTTATCTCATGTTTATTAATTTAATTGTCTCTGATCTGATTTATTTATTTATTTGTGGAATAAATTTCACACAGAATTCAATCTATTTATGCAAGTAAATTTTATGAAGGAATTGGAAACTAGTTTTTGGCATTTTGTGCAGAAATTGTTTGAGAAAATAATTATTTGGTACCTTTTCTATAGAAATTATATTTAATCCCATTTTGATTATATAATTTGTATTTTTATGGTACAGTAACCTCAGATGGTTTAATGCACTTCTCTTTGATGCTTTTACATTTTATTAAGAAACTAGTTCTTCGATCGGACTGTATGGCATAGTTTGGAGACTTGGAAGATGAAGTATTTGTAAAAATTGTTGAGTTTTCATTTTATACTTATGTATGATAAATAATATTTAAATGTGTCTGAGAATGTGAGGATAAATATTCTTGGTAGCGTTGGGGAAATGTCTACCAAAATTCTAGATCAATTTTCAATTTCTAGCTCATTCAACGGAATTGTTTTGAGTAGATACGTGACTTTACATATGGAGTGTTTGAAAAAATGTTTGAATGAGATATACCTCTATTATGACTGATAAAACATTTTATTTATAGTTGTAATTGCATTTGAATGATTCTATAATCTGTGGATTTAATTATTCTAGCGATTCCTAGAATTACTAGTCAATTTGAACGAGTAGAATTAACTAGTTTTGTGAGTTTTTAATGGACTGTATATGGGTGGAAAGATACAACCATATGAATGTAAGTGACCCATGATATTATTTCCATGAGATACAATATTCATATATTTCTCTTTATTTTTCATTTGGAAAGTTAAATCGGAAACTAGGTACATCGTAGTGAAATTGGTAACTAGTTTTTGGATTCGAATCTCTATTTTTTGTAAAAGATGATTGTTCACCCATATGCTCTATTATTGGTACTTTAATTTCGATGTAGAATGATATTTTCCATATTTTTACCTTCACCTATGTGTGCCTCGAAACTTAGTACGATTGGTTTGATTAAATTCTTGGCAGTGTTTATTAACTAGTTGTATTGATTAAACTTGAAATATTCTTCGTTTATGTACTTGGATCAGATCTGCAAAAGTATTTTATTTTGATGTATGTGAATGCTTAAATATGTGTATAATGGCTGTAATTTCTCTTTCTGGTTCATTGGCATGGTTGCATGTCGAATTTGTGCAAGACTAGTTGTTAGTATTGAACAACTAGTTAACTAGTTCTTATGGAATCATTTTCATAATTACTATGTTTAATTAATTCAAAAATGATAATTAAGCCCGATTTAAATGTTATTAGGTGTTAATTATCCGTTGGAATTTATAAACATTGGTTAAGTGATAAAAAAAATGAAATTATATTAAGTACCATCAATTGTGCCCTAAGTGTCGTTAAGTATCGTAATCGAAACACTAATTACTAGTTAATCATGATTAAGAGTAAATGGTCTTTAGAGGTGGAATTTATGTTTGAATTGGATTGGAATGGATATGTGATATTTGTATATTGTGTTAGTAATCCTTCTCAACCCTTGGATCAGACGTTGGAATAGATATTGAATTTATTTCAATTTATTGGTAATTAAAGGGACTTTGTCGTGATTAAATATTGAAAAATGAAATTTAATAATTGTTTAACTAATCCGTTGTGCTAAAATGATCTAATTAGCCTTAGGGATCTAATTATATGTCCCTCAGACCCATTGATATCCATGGGGGACATTACTAGTGGTATCAGAGCTTAGGTTCCAACACTGCAGTTGTTGGGCCTTCTACAGAGTTTATAAATGTGCTTGGTGAAATGAATTTAATCTCTCTTATGTTATTGAAAGAATAAGAATCCTTACTTCATAGATTAGTTCATTGTATGTCTTAGAATTAATTAATATTGCATATTTGTTATTCAATAGATTGATTGGTAAGTACTATGTGATGCATATCTAAAAATTGAGTGACTTGGGCATTGCCTATTTTACTTCTCATTGAATTGTTAATATTGAAATGCTTCTTGTAGTATGATTTATTTATTGGTACATTATGATTATTAATTGATAAAAAAATAATTGGCATTATAATAGTACATACTATGTATCATTATCAATATTAATTTAATACTAAGTTATTAAGATGATATAGTTTTATTATTATTAAATATTAATATGATTTATTAAGTGACATCTATACCCTATATGCATTTTGTATTTTCTATGAATGGTATGCTTTATGGTCTTATTTATGCCATTTGGATGGTGGTGGTTACAAGGATGAGTAACTCCTTGGCTATTTTAGGAACTGAACATTTGTCTAAATGGTGTTCCTCATTATTTAATTTATTTTATGCATGTATAACGTTTTTATACTATTGATTAATTATTACTATCCTTACTTATCTTATTAGTTAGTGGAGGAATTGCCACTTGTAGGTAAGTATAGCTATGGGTTTTTTTTTGTATTCTACTATTTAATTAATTTATTTTGGGGTTAGTGGTGGCGTTATTATTATCCTATCTATATTACTAATTTATTTATTGAGTGGAGAAAATGAGTCACTTTCCTTAATGGTTCACATTCTCTTTTATTTTATTTATTTTACATGTGGAGATGTAATTCCTATTCTATTTTTAGAGCAAATGAGCCATTTGTCCTTAATGGTTCATATTCTCTTTTATTTTATTTATTTTGCTTATAGAGGTATAACTCGTAGTATATTTTTGGAGGAAAT
>LPNX010941025.1:235194-315637 GCA_001517045.1 Pseudotsuga menziesii | reverse complement strand
TAAATATGTATAATATGATATGTGTGATATGTATAGTTGTTAAAAATATATATAAGAATAGATGCATTATTATATATATGAATGCTTGTATGTTTGTAGTATAATATGTTTTTTTATTATATGCAATAATTATTAGTATTACATGTAATATTGTAAATATACTATATATATATATATAGAGGTGAACGTATGTATTGGTGTAAGTGTAAAATTTGGAGGTGTTTGAGTGTTTTGAGGTATTTAGAAGTATCTGGAAGTTTTTGGAAGTGTTTTGAGGTATTTAAAAGTATCTGGAATTATTTGGAAGTGTTTGGAAGTATTTGGGAATATTTGGATGTGCTTGGAAGTTTTTGGGAGTTTGAAAATATTATGAAGTATATGTTGGTTGTGGAGCCCGATCTTCCAAATTCAGAGATGTCATTGCAGTCGTGTTTGTACCCTAGGTGTACTGTACAATCATTCCCCAACCTTGGAGTTCAAGGGCAAATCCCCCGAGAATTTTTTTTGGGATGTTTGTTGGCCAATAGTTTTGCAGACCCATGGTATTGGGTTAACCGTAGTATTTTTCCATGGTATTTCCCCTGTAAAAGAAAAGCATTGTAATACGGCTGGGTAGGGTATTGTATTGTATTGTAGCATTGCAAACAATCTCGGTGATTGTGTGAGAGAGACTGCAATAGCGTGAAGAGGAATTGAAGCAGTATTGCTACAGGTTGTATCCCTTCCTCTTTCTGGACAGTAATAAAAGGATTAGCGATTTTTGTGTGGACGTAGCCCATCATTTGGGTGAACCACGTTATATATGTGTCTCTCTGTAATGTGTTTAATGTGTTTTGCATCTTGTTTAATGATTTAACTGTATATCTGTTATTGCTCCGCGGTCTTGTTTTCTAGCAATTGGTATCAAAGCCAAAAGGTCTATTTGGCTGGTAAACTCGCAGGAAAGAAGGGTTCTTGGTTCGAGTGGGAGCAATGGTAGAAGAGGGAAAGTTTAGGGTCAAGAAATTTAATGGCCAAAACTATCAGTTATGAAAGATGCAAATGGAGGAATATCTATACCAGAAGGATCTGTACCTACCGTTGGGTGGAAAAGCAAAACAACTGGTGACTATGAAGGATGAAGAATGGGAGGTTCTTGTCAGAAAGGCTCTAAGAACAATACGGTTGTGCCTGGATTCATTGGTGGCTTTCAATATTTCGAAAGAAAAAACAACAAAGGGTGTGATGAGCGCATTGGGTAAGCTCTACGAAAAACCCTTTGCTTCCAACAAGGTATTTTTAATGAAGTGTTTATTTAATATGAAGATGTCAGAAGGTGCGTCTGTTGCTAACCATTTAAATGAGTTTAATACACTTACCAATCAGTTAATTTCTGTAAAAGTGAACTTTGATGATGAGGTTAGGGATCTTCTAATCTTGTGCTCATTGCCAGAAAGATGGAATAGCTTGGTCATGGTTGTAAGTAACTATGTCCCTAGTTCAAACACTCTTACGTTTAATGATGTTGTTGGTGTTATTATTAGCGAGGAAATGCGAAGAAAAAGCACAAGCGAGACATCAGGTAATGCATTGACCATGGAGAGTAGAGGGAGACAAAATGAGAGAGGAAGGAGACCAAGAAATCAAAGCAAGTCTAAAATGGGCAGATCCAAGTACAGATTAAAAAAAATAGAGTGCTACAACTGTGGTAAGAAAGGACATCTGAAGAAAAACTGCAAAGCACCAAAGAAGAAAGGTGAGAGGCAACAAGAAACTACTCAGGAAGCGAATGTAGCAGGTGATGTGTTACAAGATGCTTTGATTCTTGCATTAGATAATACTAGCAATTATTGGGTAGTAGATTCAAGGGCTGCATGTCATGCTACACCCCATAGTAAATTCTTTCATGATTATGTTCAAGGTGATTTTGGACATGTTTTATTGGGGGATGATGAACCATGTAAAATTGTTGGAAAGGGTAAGGTACGGATTAAGTTAAATAATGGAAGTGAATGGCTGCTAAAAGATGTAAGGGACATTCCTACTATGAGAAGAAATCTAATATCAACAGGGCAGTTCAAAGATAGCGGTTGTTTGTCTATATTTGGATAAACGTGGTGGAAGATCACTAAAGGATCACTGGTAATAACAAAAGGAGATAGGGTAGGTACGTTATATTTATGTCCTCATAATACTTATTATTCTATCTTTGTAGCTTCCACAGAAACAGGTGCGACATTGTGGCATCATAGGCTTGGCCACATGAGTGAGAAGGGGATGTAGATTCTCCACTCAAGAAAACTGCTTCCAGATCTAAAGCAGGTAAGTTTGGAATTCTGTGAAAATTGTGTTTATGGAAAACATAAGAGAGTTAGATTTATTAGGGTCGGGAAACAAAAGAAGAGTGAAAATTTAGAGCTTGTCCATATAGATGTATGGGGACCATCTCAGGTAGAATCTCTTGGTGGCTCTTGTTATTATGTTACTTTTATTGATGATGCAACTAGAAAAACTTGGGTTTATTGCATTAGACAGAAATATGATGTGTTTGATACTTTTAAGAAGTGGAAAGATTTGGCTGAGAATGAGATATAAACAAGGTTTAAAAGTCTTAGATTTGATAATGGAGGTGAGTACTGCAGTAAGGAGTTTGACAGTTACTGCTCACACAATGGGATTCACAAAGAGAAGACAATCCCTAGAACACCACAAGAAAATGGTGTGTAAGAAAGGATGAACAGAACGATCATGGAGCGTGCAAGGTGTATGAGATTTCATGTAGGGTTTCCATTACAGTTTTGGGATGATGCTGTAAACACATTCAAGTGCTTTGGATAATGGGATTCCAGAGGAGGCATGGACATGTAAACATGTAAAATACTCATTTCTGAGAACTTTTGGTGGTGAAGCATTTGTCCATAATGGTAAAGATGATAGAACAAAGCTTGAAGCTAAATACAAGAAGTGTGCCTTTATTGGATATGAGGTTGATGATTTTGGTTATCGCTTATGGGATTTTGAAAATCACAAAATCATTAGGAGTAGAGATGTAGTATTCAATGAAAAGGTTATGTACAAAGATCAGTTGCAGGGAAATAAAATGGAAAAGGAAACCATAGAGTAAAGAGTACTTGATGAAATCAAAGAAAATGAAGTTCCAAAGGCACCATAAAATCATGAACAGGAGCAGGTACCTGAAATTCCCGTGGAAGTAAGAAAATTTACCAGGTTAAGTAGACCCCTTGAACAATTCTCTCCTTCACTGTATTATTTATTGATGACTGATTCTGGTGAACTAGAATGTTATGAAGAGCGTTAGAACAATAATCCATCATTAGTACCTTAATTACACTAATTAGTCAATTTTATTTCTTTTTAAAGCTTTAATACACTATGAGGTGGACTAGGGGTGCTTAGGTGGACACTGCCAAGTCATAGTGGAAATTTCACACCCACATGAGCATTCCAGTTCAGTCAACAACCACATATGCACCCTCATAATTGATGCTGCACTCCCATTCATTTAATGTGGACAGGAAAGTTGACTTGGAGCGCTAGAGTGGTATTTTGGCCAAATCTGGCTTGATTTGGTGCATTAAAGGTTGCATTAAGACTCTAAACCACCCATTTTACACACCCACATTGTCCAAGGTGTAATCATTGGTCCACAACACATCATCTATGCCAAATCATAAATTCATGGCTGTTTGGGGTGATTTGGGACATGATTGGCCCACCTAGGGGGGTTTGATGCCATTTTGGCAATTTTTGACTTGTATTCTAACAATTGGATTCCAAAGCCTCACGAAACTCTTGCATTGTATTATATACCTGATAATAACATGTTTCATGGTTAGAAATTCTAAAATTATCTTGTTTCAGTTCACATTGTGTGTAACTTTGCTTCTCATTTAATGGTTTTTGCTAATTCTTGCATCGAATTTGTTTTGTGAGCTCCACTAATGCTCCTAGATTCTATTATGGTTTGAATTAATCACTTTGTGGTTCAAATTCCTCACATGGTATCAGATCTTGTTGGAGATTTTTGAGTTGCAGATCGATTCAAGGTGATTTGAGTTGCATTTTTAGTGGAGTTCCAGATAAAATCGAATTGTGCTTTGCAGAACATCCAAAAAATTTCTTCATCATCAATGCAGACAGAAATGGAGGCTACCCACATCATGACAACACCCTTAAATTGCTTTGATTGGAAGGCATAGACGGTGATTCAGCTGAGAGCCAAGGGGATTTACAGAGTTACCATGGGCACTGAGGTGGAACCAAATTCCGCTATTGAGAAAGCCAAGTACTTCAATAGATTGGATGAGGAATTTGGATTGCTGTGTCTAAGAATCTCAAGAGATCTATTTTTTCACATTGACAGTTTGACAACACCTAATGAGGTCTGGGTAAAACTAGAGACTCTATTTTGGAAAATTGATGAGCTACGTGGTCACCAGCTTGAGAATGAGCTTATTAGCTTGAGCCCAGTGCACTATGACACAATCAAAGATTTCTTCACCAAGTTTAAGTCACTTGTGTTGTAGTTGAAGCAATGTGGCATTGAAAAGAAATAAGACCAATTGATCTTGTCTATAATTTTGAAGTTGGGACTAGAGTTCTCAGTTTTTGTGAGTACATTCCACTCCGGCAAGTTAACACTTCGAAATTGGAAAATGCCCAGTCTGGAAAATTTCATGGACTCACTCACTCAAGAGCAAGACAAATTCGTCCAAATGGGCTCCATCAAGACCAAGGATCAAGCTCTAGCAGTGGGAGTTTTGAATTCCTCAAAGGGAAAGCCAAGCCCAAGAATTCAAAGTTTCCAGAGAAGAAGAAAAACCCATAAAAACCCAAATCCAGTGATGCAAGTTTGAATCCTTCCAAGGAGAAGGAAAAGAAGGGAAAAGAGAAGGCCAAATGAACCTATTGCCACAAGGGATGGAATCCAAAGAGCTCATGCATGAAAAATACCATTGACACCATGGCACAGATGTTGGAGAAGAACAACATTACAGTCCTTGACAATGCAAGGAAGAAGGATGGAAACTCCAGTTCAAGTGAGGGCAAGGAGAAATGTCATGCTTTAGTGGAAGGTACTTCTAAATATTCATATTTTGTCATTGGTTTAGGGGATTCTAAGAATATGGTAGCCAAGAGAGAGCTCTTCTCCTCCATGAGTTCGAATGTTAGCCCAACAGTTCGAATGGGGGATGATTCAGAACTCCAAATCAAAGGGATTGGGAGGATTTATTTAGAGCATGGCTTCTTTAGTGAAGTATTATATGTACCAAACCTTACAGAAAACTTGTTGTCAATCTATCAGATGACCCATACAGGAGAGCCAAAGAGAGGGATCTTCACTCCTGACATGGTAGAGATTTCTGAAATCTCAATAGACCAAGTTATTGCAGTTGGGTATGCTGATCGTCATGAGAGGATGTACAAGTTTTCAAACTTCCTCCCCACTTCCAGTGATCAAGCACTTCACTCACATGCCAATGAAGTTTCCAAACTATGGAATGAGAGGTTTGGTCACATGAATTACAGGTACCTTCAGGCACTTCATCGAGATGAGATGGTGGAAGGACTTCCTCAAATCAAGTCATCAACTGGAGCATGCATAGGGTGTGTAGTTGGGAAGCATCCCGAGCAAAGCTATGAGAAGGGGAAGGCAAGGAGAGAAACACAAAAAATTGGGTTGGTGAATTTTGATTTTATTGGTCCATTACCCACGCCTTCATATGGTGGATCTAGGTATGTGCTTACATTCATAGATGACTACTTGCCATTTTGTTGGGTGCATTTTCTAAAATTGAAGTCTGAGGTGTTTGAGCAACTCAAGATTTGGAAAGAACTTGTAGAAAATCAGAGTGGGAAAAATATTAAGGTCCTTAGGACTGATAATGGAAAGAAGTACGTGAATAAGAACCTTCATCAACTTTGTGAGGAGAGTGGCATCCAAATGCAACACTCAACTCCCTACACACCACAACAAAATGGTGTGGATGAGAGGAAGAATAGGTCACTCAAGGAGATGGCCACTTGCATGATAGAAGCAAGGGATCTAAGTCCCAAGATATGGGATGAAGCCATTAGTTGTATTGCTCACATACAAAATAGATCCTTTCACAAATAAGTAAAAGGAATGACACCTTACGAGGCATGGTTTGGTCAAAATCCAAATGTCTCAAATTTCAGAATTTTGGGAACAAAAGCATGGGCAAGAATCCCCTCTGAGAAGAGGAAAGCCTTGAAAACACAAAGAAAGGAGTGCATCATGGTTGGATATGGTGAAGACAACAAAGGTTACAAGCTCTTTGACACTTCCACTTGCAAGACATTTGTTGAGAGAAGTGTGAAATTTGAAGAAGATCCAATTCCTAATTTCGAGCTTGCACCGGGGGAATGCTCCTCTCCTCAACCATTCGAAGATGTAAGTGATGATGAATGCCCTACTTTTTCTGATATTTCTGATAAAAAAATTTCTGAAGATAATATTTCTATAGATGATTCACCATCTAGGTCCAATTGGGCTGAAAAAATTGTACAAGCAGCTGGGGAATTGGCAGGCAATCCCCATGAGCCTAGGAAGACTAGATCACAAACTAGTAAAGCTTCCTTTGAAAGTGATAGTGATCTTGCTGAGCATTGTTATATGATGGTTGGGTCTGATCCTCAAACATATCATCAAGCTTGTAATGACCCTAGATGGAAATCAGCAATGGAAGATGAATTTCAGTCCCTCCAAGAGAACAATACATGGGAATTGGTTCCCCTTCCTCCCAAGAGGAAAGTTGTTCAATGCAAATGGGTTTTCTGGACCAAAATTGCTGCTGATGGTTCTGATATGAAAAATAAGGAAAGATTATTTTCTAATGGATATTCTCAGGTCCATGGTGCTGATTACACAGATACCTTTGCAAAGATGGACTCAATTAGACTAGTTTTAGCACTGGCAGCTAGTAAAAATTGGGAAGTTCACCGCATGGATGTTAAGAGTGCATTCTTGCATGGTGAGCTACAAGAAGAAATCTATATGCAATAGCCTGAAGTTTTCCAAGAGGATCCTTCATTGGTATGTAGGTTGAAGAAGTCATTGTATGGACTCAAGCAAGCCCCTAGGGCTTGGTATGCAAAAATGGATGCTTTCTTGCTTTCAATTGGCTTCACTAGATGCAAATCATACCATAATGTGTATTTGCAGCAACATGATCATATTTTTCAGTTCATTGTTCTTTATGTTGATGATATTCTTATTACAGGTAAATGCACCAATTTAATTGGCTAAATTAAGTCATCTTTGCACAGTGAATTTACCATGACAGACCTAGGATTGCTAAGGCAATTTTTGGGCTTGGAAATTGAGTAAAATGAAAGGGGAATCAAGCTAAGTCAACCAAAGTATGCTTCAGAACTGATAAATAATTTTAAAATGGCTGAGTATAAGGAATCCAAGTCTCCCATCCTTTCTGGTATTAAAATGCATGAATTTGACAATTCTCCATTGGTGGATATTACACTCTATAGGAAACTAGTGGGAAGCTTGCTCTACCTCACTCACATAAGACCTGATTTGTCTTATGCTGTAAGTGATGTAGCAAGGCATATTCACCAGACACATGATCTCTATTGGAGGGCAGCAAAAATAATTCTCCATTATGTCTAGGGTACCAAGAATTTCGGGGTGCACTACACAACTAGTTCCTCACTTCAACTAGATGGATTTTCTGGATTTTCTGATTCAGATTGAGCTAATGATCCAACTTATAGGAAGTCAACTTCAGGTTTTGTCTTCATGTTTGATGAAGCTCCCATTTGCTGGTCAAATAAGAAACATCACACCATTTCACTTTCATTAGCAGAGGCCGAGTATAGGGCATCAGTCAATGCTGTTACACAATGTGTTTGGTTGCAAGGAATTCTTTAGGAGTTTTGTGTCACAATTGATTATCCAACCAACATTTGGGTGGAAAATCAGAGTGCCATCAAAATATCTACTGATCCAGTACAGAGGCAGAGGAAAAAACACATAGAGATTCACATGCATTGCATTCGGGTCTTAGAGCATGACAAGATGATCTCATTGCAGTATTGCCCATCCACCGAGCAAACTGCTGATATTTTTACCAAGGCTTTCACTGAGAAGACATTCCCCTACCTGAGATCTTTGCTTGGGGTGAGTGAAGGATGGTAATTTTCTGTTATTTGTTGCAGGTCCAGCCCCATGTCCATTCTTGATGGGAGGTTTTATCCCATGAGGTTTTCCTTCTTTTCCTTGGTTCACATGGACAAATAAAATTGTAATTTCTGAATTATGTATTTGAGGTGACTTGAGCCATTGTTGCCAAGGCCTCCATAATTTTGTGAGTTGTACTTATTTGTTGGATTAAGGGAGGGTGTGAGAACAGTAATCCATAATTAGTACCTTAGTTACACTGATTAGTCAATTTTCTTGTTTTTTTAAGCTTTAATACACTATGAGGTGGACTAGGGGTGCTTAGGTGGACAAATGCCAAGTCATAGTGGTCCTTTCACACCCACATGAGAATTATAGCTTAGTCTACAACCACATATTCTCCCCCATAATTGCTGGTGCGCTCCCATTCATTGAATGTGGACATGCAAGTTGACTTGGAGCACTGGAGTGGCATTTTGGCCAAATTTGGCTTGATTTGGTGCATTAAATGTTGCATTGAGACTCTAAACTTCCCAGTTTTCCACACCCATGCTGTCCAATGTGTAATCATTGGTCCACAACACATAATCTATGACAAATCAGCAATTTTGGCTGTTTAGGGTGATTTGGGACATGATTGGCCCACCAAGGGGGGTTTGATACCATTTTTGGCAATTTTGACTTGTATGCTCACAATTGGCTTCCAAAGCCTCATGAAACTCTTGTATTGTATTATATTCCTGATAATAACATGTTTCATGGTTAGACAGTCTGAAATTATCTTGTTTTTTTCACATTGTGTGTGTAACTTTGCTTCTCATTTTATGGTTTTTGCTAATTCTTGTACCAAATTTGATTTGTGAGATTCACTAACGCTCTTAGATTCTCCTATGGTTCGAATTCCTCACAAAGAGGTAGTGCAAGTAGAAACTAGAAAGAAGTGGGAGCAAGGCATGGATGAGGAGATGGACTCATTGGTAAGAAACCGGACTTGGGATTTGGTTAAGTTGTCTGCAGGAAAAAGAGCATTGCAGAATAAACGGGTTTATAGATGGAAGGAAGAAGATGGAGGAAAGAAGTGGTACAATGCTAGACTTGTTGTAAAGGGGTTTGTACAAAATAAAGGTATAGACTTTGATGAAATATTTTTTCCCGTTGTTAAAATGGCTTCAATTAGAACTATTTTAAGTCTAGTGGCGGTAGAAGAGTTGCATCTTGAACAATTAGATGTAAAAACAACCTTTCTCCATGGGGATTTGGAGGAATGTATTTATATGTAGCAGCCACATGGGTATGAGGCCAAAGGTAAGGAGAATTTGGTTTGCAGGTTGAAGAAGAGCTTGTATGGACTAAAACAAGCTCCAAGGCAGTGGTATTTAAAATTTGATAAGTTTATGACAGAACAAGGTTATGATAGATGTCATTATGAACACTGTGTTTATTTCGAGAGGCTAGATAACGAAAGATATATTATCTTGTTATTATATGTGGATGACATGCCTGTTGCAGGGTCTAACATGCATGATCTAAATGTGCTCAAAAGAAAACTAGCCAAATCATTTGTGATGAAGGATTTGGGTACTGCAAAGAAAATCCTTGGTATGAGAATAACAAGAGACAGGAACAATTGCAAATTGACGTTGTCTCAAGGTGAGTACATAGAAAAGGTGTCGCAGAGACTTAGAATGCAGAATGCAAAACCAATTAGTACACCTTTAGCCATCCATTTCAAACTAAGTAAGGAGATGTGTCTAGAGACACAGGAAGAGATAGATTACATGTCTAGAATTCCCTATTCATCAGTGGTTGGAAGCTTGATGTATGCCATGGTGTGCACAAGACCAGATATTGCACATGCAGTGGGAGTTGTGAGTAGGTATATGAATAATCCAGGTAAAGAGCATTGGAAAGCAGTACAGTGGATTCTCAAGTATTTTAGAAGTACCACTTCTCATGCATTATGTTTTGGAGGTTCAAAAACTATTCTACATGGATATGTTGATACAGATATGGATGGCGATAAAGACAATAGGAGGAGCACCACAAGGTATGCGTTTATTGTGGGTGGAACAATAGTAATTTGGATTTCAAAACTGCAACAGGTTGTTACACTTTCAACAACAGAAGTAGAGTATTTTGCTGCTACAGAGACTAGTAAAGAGATGATTTGGTTGTAGAGGTTCATGGAGGAATTGGGTAAGAAGCAGGAAAATAGAAGGCTGTACAGTGACATCCATAATTCCATTAATTTTGCAAAGAAATCAACCTTTCATTCGAAGACTAAACATATACAACTCAAGTACCATTTCATAAGACCTATTCTAGATGAAGAACTGTTAAAATTGGAAAAGATACATACTATCTAGAATCCTGCAGACATGTTGACAAAGGGAGTAACCAAAGAGAAACTGAGTTCCTCCTCGGGTTCTTTTGGCCTTCAAGCATGAAGGTGAAAATAAGAAATTTTCCAAGTCCAGATCCAAAGCATAGTCCAGCAAGTGCAGCAGTGGTGGAGTTGTTGTGATCAGTCTCCAAGTGGGAGATTGTTGGCAGTGGAGCCTGATCTTCCATATTCAGAGATGCCATTCAATCGTGTTTGTACCCCAGGTGTAATGTACAGTCGTTCCCCAACCTTGGGGTTCGGGGAAGCGCCCCGAAAAATGGGGGTCGAGGGAAACACCCCCAAGAAATGGGGGTTTCGAGGGCGAAGCCCCTGAGAAAAGTTTTTGGGATGTTTGTTGGCCAACAGTTTTGCGGACCCATGATATTGGGTTAACCGTAGTATTTTCCCATGGTATTTTCCCTATAAAAGAAAAAAATTGTAATACAGCTGGGTAGGGTATTGTATTATATTGTATCAATGTAAATAATATTTGTGATTATGTGAGAAAGATTGTGAGAGCGTGAAGATGAAGTGCAACAATATTGCTGCAGGTTGTATCCCTTCATCTTTCTAGATGGTAATAAAAGGACTGGCAATTTCTGTGTGGACGTAGCCCATCGTTTGGGTGAACCATGTTATATATGTGTCTCTCTGTAATGTGTTTAATATGTTTTGCATCTTGTTTAATGATTTAACTATATATCTGTTATTGCTCTACGGTCATGTTTTCTAACAATATAATGTGATCAAAAGTGCTATGTTAGTATATATGTTACAATATGTATCTAGTATGATAGTATTGTGTTATGCAATTATTGCTATAATTATATTGATATTATGGTATAACATAATAATTATATACGTATATTAAATATGGAATATATAGGTTATATATGACTAATATGTTCTATATACGATTGATTATAATATTATATATGATTGAAGAATTTTAATATGTATGTAAATAAAATGGGCGTATGTATATAATACATAGTAATAGTAAGTATGGTATATGGTATGCGTGTATGATAGTGTGTTGTATATCTAGTAATTGTTTTATTGTAGAATATTATAAGATTTTGGTGGTAGGATGTTTGGTTGTTTGAGATGACTATGTATTTACTTTGATTGATAAGTAGTGTGCTACATGTAAATAATAAGTAATGTGCTGATAATTCTATGTAATGTTATAATAAATAGTAACTATTCAATATGATTTCTATATTTGATATATGTTGTTTGATATTATCAGTTACTATTGGATGTTATCGATTAACATTGGTTGATTAATGGTTGATACCTGTATGACATTGTCATCACTATATGTATGGCTATTATTGGTTGTCCTTGGTTGTTATGGTTGTTGCATGTATGATGGATGGATTTTGGTCGATGTATTCTGGATGATGTATTATGATCATTGTCTTCTGCTTGATGAATCATGGTTGATGTATTGTAATTGTGTATTCTAATTGATGTATTTTGACTAATGTATTCCAATTGATGTATCTTGGTTGATGTATTATAATTGATGTATTATTATCATTGTCTTCTGCTTGATGAATCACGGTTGACGTATTCTGATTGTGTATTCTAATTGATGTATTATGATTAATTTATTCAAATTGATGTATGCTGGTTGATGTATTATGGTTGATGTGTTTTGTTTGATGTACTATGATTGATGCTTGTATGGTCAGTTCATGCTTATATGGTTAGTTGATGCATGTATGGTTGTCCTTGGTTGATATTACACGATCAATATATGATTGATATAGGTTGAGATATTATGAATTGATGATCGATGTCTATACAGATGATGTATGCATGAGGGTCATTGTATGATTGATATTAGTTGATTAATAATGGCTTTTTGAATGATTTCTAAAGAAGAATGATGCTTTGTGTTGAGTTGAAAAGTAATATGTTGTTATGGTCCTTTTTGGTTATTAGTTAGATTAAAATTGTTGCATATAAGTTCACTTTGCATGTTACATTAAAATGCAAAAGTATTTACGTGATATTTGAAAATCTTCATCCTTGTGATCTTCATTAGAAAAGTATCTTCTGTCATTATTGAAAGGTATCCTGGTAACAACTTGGTGGTATTTCGTATATCTCTGTTGAAAAGTAGGTACTAATCATGTAACTGATTAAGTATGATACAAGTACCTTTATTGAAGATGAAATTCGTGTATCCTTATATATTCAATACTAATTTTGTAGAATCTGGTACTAGTATCTTTGCTAGGACACTATCTAGGGATCTTGTTGAAAGAAAATATATCCTTGTGATCTTTGCTGAATGTATCTTGCTTGGGTATCCTTGTAGTATATCAAATACCTTTATTGAAATGCATCTTTGTAAAATATCATAGTGATAGTTCATGCATCTTGTTGGAAAAATATCTTGATGACACTTCATAAATCCTTGTAGGAAAAGTATTTGAGTGATAAATCATGAAAAAATCATGTTGGTAATGCATCTCATGTGATTAATCGATCTAAACACATTTCATGTATATTAGATGCATTTCATACGATTGAAATTGATTAGAATAAGATTTAGGTAGATGAATTTCAAGTATTTTGTTGAAGAAGTATCTATATCTTGAGTACCTTGCATAGATTGAAGTATGTCATGTAATTAATTAGAAATTTATTTTCTTGAAATATGTATTTTATAAATATTGTTGAACAAAATATATGTTTACTACTAACCATGTGTCTATTGGGAATGTGAAAAATCATCCTTGTTGAAGAAGAATCTCTATTTCAAGTATCTTTGTTGAAGAATATGGGTTAGTTGTTGAGACTGAGTTCCTATATCCCCTCAGAGAAAAGTCTCGTATCTGTTTCCAGAGAGGTAGTTTGGAGGATTGTCACCCACTTGCTTCAGTCATATCACTCTACTAGTCCAGGTTCTCACACAGGAAGCCAGGAAATGGGATGGTGACCCCATAATAAGTGGAGATAGACATGAAATTAGTAGTGGGAAGCATTGAGGTTCTCAGAAGAGGTAGTTCTGAGAGTTTCTAAACTGATTGTGCTCTTCTTATGGGAGGAACATTGTATCATTGAAGCTAGTTACCCAAATTTGAGATAAGTATTCTCTCATTTTTTATTCATGTTGTTTTATTCTGTATATATGCGATGGTGACTGAGTTATGCTATCTTTATGTTCACGGTTTAATGTTAAAGGATAATCTTATATCATATATCATATATTTTTATACCTGATGTTAATTGTATGGTTGATTGAAATATATTTTTCAGGTGAATGTATCTTTGTTGATATTTGAAGACCCTATAATGGGGATTGAATATTGATCCTTGCTACTAGTCTTGGTTCTTGCATAGGAAACCAGGAAATGGGATGGTGATATCTTGAGGAATGAGTTAGGTGAAGGGAGTCACATCCCATAGGTAGTGGTGATAGACAAGAAAGTAGTAATGGGAAGTATTGTGGTTTCTCGGAAGAGGAGTTCTGAGAAAGACTGCTTGAAAACTGAATGTAGTGATCCTTTTGAAAGTTGTAAAGCATGCATGTAATATGCATCAAGGACGATGCAAGGTTTAAGAGGGAGGGGATGTAATACCCCATGTGTTAATCCCCTAATATATGTAATTTGATCGGGAACCACTAAAATAGTATGGGAGGCCTAGATCCAGAATGTGAGGGGGAATGGGGACATTCTTAGCACTTTAGAACTTTTTTGGTTGATCTTGGTTCATATTTAAGCCTTGATGGCTTTATTAGTTGATGATCACCCAAACATTGTACAACATACCCAACTTTTGATTATTTTATCCTATGTTGGTATTATTGAGCCTAATTCATGATTTAGTGGGAGTCCATGGCATTTGGATGGGTTGATTGATCCCCTTTGGTAGTTTTGTAACTCCTTTGTGGAGGTTACACTTGGTTTTGTAACTCCCATTTGCACAAGTTTTCCTTCACTGGCTATTTTTAGCCTTAACACCTAAAAAGTTGTGAAATATGTAAATACTTGTGTAAATCCTTGTGTAACTCTTTTGTAAATCCTTATGTAAATCCTTGTGTAACCCTACCTTTTCTATTTTGGGAAGATGCCTTGGCTTGTGTGATAGCTCACCTCACTAATTTTGATTCATCTTCATGGATGATGTGTCCACACATGAATTTGAGTTTGGTGGAGTGGCTTGGAGTCACTCTCGTTGAAATTCAAATTGCTTGGGTTGGATTAGAGTTAACCTCTTGTGTTTGAATTAACCCTGTTGGATTGACTCAAGTTGGATTACCTTGGTTTGGTTTGACCCCATTGAGTTAGAATTACCTTCTTTGGTCTATAAATCCATGTTTGATATCCTTGGTTTGGGGTGGTTGTATTTCATGGTTATTTTAGATGGTCGTTGATTATGGTTGTTCATACCTTTGATGGTGAGAGATTGGTAAGCTTGTGAGCTTGGGAAACTAGGAATGCTCTGTTATGTGAATGATTTTTATGCTTGAAGCACTATGATCTTGTATGATGTTTGCGATAATCTCGGAAAAATCTGGCGTAGTTTCTTTGTTTCCACTACTTGGCTCTGTCATAGTCCTGCATAGAAATATTGATGGTGAATGGCGATATCCCAATGGCCTATGGGGTATGGATTACGATTGCACCTAGTAGTGAGGTGGAAGAGGAAGTATGTGGTGAGAAATAGAGTTTTGGATTCTCAAACTGATATTTGAGCTATGCTTGAGTGCACCTCTATTATGGATTTGTGGCACCAGCTCGGGGGTGTCCTGTCAAAGTG
Source organism: Pseudotsuga menziesii (assembly GCA_001517045.1). NCBI lineage: Eukaryota > Viridiplantae > Streptophyta > Pinopsida > Pinales > Pinaceae > Pseudotsuga > Pseudotsuga menziesii. The sequence continues at coordinate 300,314 of LPNX010941025.1, read as the reverse complement.
AGATCTAACTTGGCAGTGCCAAAGGCTGGGTGTAACGTGGTCCCGATGATTCTAGTTGCGTATTGATAAGATATGAATGTTTATTTAATTTAATTGGACATGATCTGATTTATTTATGGATGCACATTAATTTTTTGATGAAATGTATGAGTTATTTGTGGAAGAATTTCTCACATAATTCAATCTATTTATGCAAGTAAATTTTATAAAGGAATTGGAAACTAGTTTTTGGGATTTTATGCACAAATTGTTTGAGGAAATAATTATTTGGTATCTATGATACAAAACTGATATTTATTCCCATGTTCATTATATAATATGTATTTTTATGTTACGATAACCTCTGAATGGATTAATACACTTCTCTTTGATGCTTCTACCTTTTATTAAGAAACTAGTTCTTCGATCAGACTGTTTGGCATAGTTTGGAGACTTGGAACATGGAGTATTTGTAAAAATGTGTGATTTTTCATTTTATACTTATGTATGATAAATAATCTTGAAATGTGTGTGAGAATGTGAGTATAAATAGATCAATTTCCAATTTCTAGCTCCTTCAATTAAATTATTTTGAGTAGATTTGTGAATTTGCATATGAAGTGTTTGAATTTTTTTTTAATGAGATATACCTCTGTTAAGAATGATAAAACATGTTATTTATATTTGTAATTGCATTTGAATGATTGTATAAGTTGTGGATTTAATTATACTAGTTATTCCTAGAATTACTAGTTAATTTAGATGAGAAGAATTAACTAATTTTGAGAGTTTTTTAATGGAATGTATATGGGTGGAAAGATATAGACATACGAATATAAGTGACCCATAATATGATTTCCGTGAGCTACAATAGTAATATATTTATCTGTATTTTTCATTTGGAAAGTTAAATTGGAAACTAGGTACCATTGCAGTGAAATTGGTAACTAGTCTTTGGATTCAAATCTTTGTTCTGGTAAAAGATGATTCTAAAACCATATGCTCTATTATTGGTACTTTAATTATTCTATAGAATTTTATTTTCCATATTTGTACCTTCACCTCTGTATGCCTCGGAACTCGGTAAGATAGGTTTGATTGAATTCATGACAGTGTTTATTAGCTAGTTTTACTGATTGAACTTGAAATATTCTCCGTTTATCTACTAGGATTAGATCCACAAAAGTATTCTTTTTTTTTTGTATGTGCATGCTTAAATATATGTATAATGAGTGTAATTTCAATTTTTGGTTCATTGGCATGGTTGTGTGTTGAATTTGTGCAAGACTAGTTGTTAGTATTGGACAACTAGTTAACTAGTTCTTGTGGAATCATTTTCATAATTACTATGTTTAATTAATTGGAAAATGGTAATTAGGCATGATTTACATGTTATTAGGTGTTAATTAGCCATTGGACTTGATAAACAATGGTTAAGTGATAAAAAAATGAAATTATATTAAGTACCATCAATTGTGCGCTAAGTGTCGTGAAGTATCATAATCGGAACACTAATTACTAGTTAACCATGATTAAGAGTAAATGGCCTTTATAGGTGAAATTTATGTATGAATTAGATTAGAATGGATATGCGATGTTTCTAGAAGGTGTTAGTAATCCTTATTAGCCCTTAGATCATACATTGGAATAGTTATTGAATTTATTTTAATTTATTGGTAATTAAAGGGACTTTGTGGTGATTAAATATTGAAAAATGAAAATTAATATTTGTTTAACTAATCCAATGTGCTAAAATGATCTAATTATCCATATATATATAATGATATGTGCACTGGCTCAGATGCCCATGAGCTGCCTTAATTTTCTAGATTATGGATTTCAAGATCCTTGGCAAGTGTAGGTTCAGGAAAGAAGGGATTGGGGTTGTGGAAAGTTTTGACCATATATGTATGGTAGCTTAGGACAAACACAACTACTGCATAGCAATTACAAGGTGGTGTACCAATGCATGTACAATGTAATAGAAGGAAATGCACAAACTAACACAACTACAACATAATAGAAGGTCGTACACCAACTAACACAACTTACTAAAAGTGTCATTAACATTTAATGTTAGAAGAAGTAATGCTAAAGAATTTTTGGCATTATTTTGTTTCATAAAAAGTAGTACATAATTTTCACTTTAACCTAAGTTTTTCTACCAAAAAAGGCACTCTGCCTTGACATGAGGCCAAATCAGAGTACGAAATGGGTGATTGGATCGCAAAATGTGCCATGTATATTGATTGGTTAATAAAAATTATTGTTCATACTATGTAACGAAAAAATTAGAACAGATATGTTAATCTTATTTTGGATTTTTGCAAAAAAAAATTAAAATTACGGCAAGGCGACCCGTAGAGTTTATGATGTAAAGGTAACCTGCGTTTGAGATATTTGGAACCAATGTTTTGGACTTCATAAAAACAAAATGTCCATCTTCAAGGATAATTTTTGGACTAATAAGAACAAGATTATTAAAACACATATGTGAATCAAATGGGAGAGATAGCACCCAAAATTATTTAATTTAAATACTTTAAAACATAAAATTATTTAATTTAATTTATAATTTCAATTGGTCTAACGATCCATAATGACACTTAATTCTCTTGATATTTTTAAAGTGTTTTTATAAGCAAAAATTGATTTTAAAAAATAATCTAAAAAATTTCTAAGTAATAACACATCTTATGTATAAACATAAATAATAAAATAATATGGCTTTATCTTAAGAGAATTTACATGTACAAATCCCCTCAAATTAATGGTCTAACAGTTTCATAAACTTACTCGTTTTTCTTATTATATAAAACCAAACCACCTAACAATACTATTAGTGTTTTTATAGTGACTATTAGGTTTGGTATTGATAAGAAAAACCTAGTTGCATGCATGAGAGAATAATACTACTTACCAGGAGATGATAATGAATCCATAAAAGGGAAGACGCGTAAAAGATATTGATAAGAAAAACCTAGTTGCATGCATGAGAGAATAATACTACTTACTAGAAGAAGATAATGAATCCACAAAGGCAAGACGCGTAAAAGGCTAGTTAGCATCTTGCAACCAAAGGAACAATGAAGGTCAATGAAAACAACTAATCTCTCTGATATTCTCTACACGACAAATTCTGTAATGTCCCCGACCCTCCAACCAACGAAGAGGACGCTACCAAACCATTATCTATCCGGGCAACTAGCCCCATGAACATGTGCATACATAAAATTGAAATAAAATGCTTGGAAGCAAAAACATGCAGAGATGCATAATTGTTTAACATGCAGCAGAATCAAAACCATACATTCAAACATTCAACATGTTCATCATAATTCATTAGACATCAAATATAATTGCAGAGATGAAATAGACAAGAATACTTATCTTGTGAGGAATTCGTTCCGCAACCAGCTACGTTGTTGCAACGTTCCACCCAACCATAGGCCAGCATGCTCCTTAATCTCTCAGCAACACTGCCACCCCCGAGCTGGGCATGATTCTCCAAGGAATAAGGAACAAGCAGGCTTATACATAGCCAATGATACACAAATCAGCCAATCCAACACTGTTGGGGTTTATCAGGCCATCAAGGAGCTGGGAAAAGCTGAATGCTAAGCTGGTGAGCTCATTGAAGAGCTAAGGACACCTACACCAGAACTAGCCTGACTTCTAGGACACCCACACACACCCAACACAAGGAAATCAGTCCCTTCTCTGCTACACAGTCCCTCAGACCCTGAATTCCCTTCCAGTGCTATTCAGGGGTTGTGGAGAAGAAAGCCAGCCCTCTAGCTTTGTCTGTGTGGCTCTCAAACACACCAGGTTTATCAAGCAATCAAGCCTTTGTTCCCACTCCAACACAGTCCGAAGACCAACCACTGCATACACGCATCAAGACAAGCGATTCACAACTCTGAGTGGGGAATTTGATTCCTGAGTTGTTCTTGGCCCTATCGTGGCCAAAACGACCCAATAAGAATCCACAGCAGCCCAAAACGTAATTGAAGCCACAGCAAACAAAATCATGGGAAAAACAACAATCTTGATCTCAACAATGAAGCAATGGGAAAATACACAGCCCGGAGAATTGGAGAGGAGATCCAACTCTCAGCTTGGACAGAGGGGAAAACATAATACCTAGAACCACAAGTCAGTAAGGGAAAATACATACACACAACAGAAATCGGGAATGGCTCCTTCATAGGGAAATCGTGGATGACAGGAAACGGCTTCCCCAACTCTCTGTGCGAGGAAATGATGAAGAATCCCAACCGGTGCGTGAGGAGAAGAGAGCGACTATCTCCCTGCGTGAGGATGGACGAGAATGGAAGAATACATAATGGAATCCTACGCTTTGCTTTCCCACGTGAAGTGAAAGGGTCTGCTGGTGGAGTGTGCGTGTGGGCAAGGACTGACAGTCCTGTCACACACCACTGCCCAGAAATAACTCCCCCAACTAACAACAAAAGGTTCTTAATGTGGTAGTTGATTGATGAGATAAGGAAAGGTGAGTAAGTCAAAAGGGTGGGTGACAACTAGATGGGTTCAACAGCTGACACATGGCTTTTCCCCATAGGCTCAAAGTTTAATAATTCCCCCTCCTTATCCTTAGGAAAATCATGCCCTTTTCATTATGGTTGCATTGACATAGCTGGTTGGGGTTCATTTTAATTAAAATGCATATTTACATAATGCCAAAACTATAATGTGTCGTATATCACGATATACCATCGGCAATGATTTCAATCGCCGAAACATGACACAACCAAATCGATGGTGGGGCTTTTGCCTTTAGCTCCACACCATGATCAATTACATTATATACATCATATACGTTTAAAGCAAACGGGGTCAAAACCAGGGTGTTACATTCCCCTCCCCCTTTAATAGCACTCTCCTTAGTGATTTACAAAATTGAACAAAATGCTACACTGGTATCGCCTCAGTGTTCTGCAGAATTGAACAAAAATGGATGTGCCAACCGCATGGAATCCTCCAGCTCCCACGTAGCCTCTTCAGGTCCGTAGTGCTCCCACTGCACCTTTACCTGCCCTATGGCTCGGTTCCGGAGCATTGTGACCTTCCTGTCAAGGATGCGCATTGGCTCGATTTGAAACTCTCCCTCAGGTTCCACCTGAATCGCATCCCAATTTATCACACGGTTAGGATCATGTACATATTTCTTAAGCAAAGAAACATGAAAAACGTTATGAGCTCTAGTGCTAGCAGGTAATGCACGTCTATATGCAACTAGCCCTATTCTTTCAAGCACTTCAAACGACCCACAATATCTTGGTGACAACTTGGAACAACTTCCAAGCTTCAAGGAACTCTTCTTTTCTCTCACTCTGAGGTAAACATGATCCCCAACACTGAACTCCCTATTCACTCTATGCTTATCTGCATAGCTTTTATGTCTGTCCTGTGCTGCTTTCAAATTCTGCCTGATCTTTACAACCTCCTGTTCCATTTCCTTGAGCAGTTCTGTACCAATCACAACCATGTTCACTGGATTATCCCAAGTCACTAGTGTCCTACACGTTCTTCCATACAAAGCTTCATACGGACTCATCCCCAAGGATGCCTGCTCTCCATTGTTATAAGCAAACTCTACCAAGTGTAAGTAATCTTCCCACTTGGTTGGTTTTTCTATCACGTACATGCGAAGCATATCTTCAAGCACCTGATTAACTCTCTCTGTCTTCCCATCTGTCTGAGGATGGTATGCAGTGCTGAAGTTTAGCTTCGTACTCAAATTTGCAAACAACCCCTTCCAAAAGTTGGAAGTGAACTTGACATCTCTGTCAGAGACTATTGCCTTAGGCAACCCATGTAATTTGAAAATCTCCTTCATGAAGATCTTTGCAATGTCATCAGTCTTATGCGTAGACTTAACCGGTATAAAATGCGTTGCCTTTGTCAACTTGTCTACCACAATCATGATGGAATCATGTTGTCTCCAAGTCATTAGCAATCCCGTAATAAAATCCATGGAAATAACTTCCCATTTCCATTCTGGAACTGGCAAAGGCTGCAACAAACCTGTTGGGTGTTGATGCTCAACCTTTACCTCCTGACATCTCATGCACCTTGAAATGTATTCAGCCATGTCCTTTTTCATTCCTGGCCAAAAGTATTGTTTTTTGGGGGTAGCAATTGTCTTCTGGTATCCTGGGTGACCAGAATATGGAGCTTGATGGATTTCATCCATAACAACTCTCCTCAACTCTGCTACATTTGGAGCAATTCTGCCTTTGTAAGTAAGAAGTCCATCTTCTTCCAATTTATATCCCTCATACCTCTTCTCAAGACTTTGCTGCTGCAACTTGTCTTTTACCAGCTCATACAATTCATCTTCGGCAGTACGGTTAACAATCTGCTACCTCAAATCTGATTGGAAAATACTAAGAGATGACACATGTATTTCCTGCATCTTCCTACTGAGTGCATCAACTACCTTATTCTCTTTTCCCTTTATTTGCTTGATTTCAAAATAAAACTCACATAAAAACTCTAGCCATCTAGCTTGTCTGGCATTCAGAGTAGGCTGATCAAATAGATACTTCAGACCACAATGGTCTGTCCTTAGTTCGAATCTTCTACCCATCAAGTAATGCCTCCACATCTTGAGGGCATGTACTATGGCTGCAAGCTCTAGATCACGAATGGCATAGTTCTCCTCATGCTCCTTCAGCTTTCTTGACTCGTAACCGATCACGTGGTTGTCTTGCATAAGGAATCCTCCAAGCCCTTGTCTGCATGCATCGGTACACACCACAAAATATTTCTCTAGATCTGCAACTTTCAATACTGGTGCGCTGGTGAGAAGATTTTTCAACTGCTGGAAGGCTTCTTCACACCTCGATGTCCATTCAAACTTTATCCCCTTCTTTTTCAAAGAAGTGATGGCATGTGCAACCTTGGAGAATCCTTCAATGAATCTCCTGTAGTATCCTGCAAGTCCCATAAAAGATCTTACATCTATCACATTTCTTGGAGTAGGCCAATTCATAATGGCTTCAATCTTCTCAGGGTCCACAGATATACCCTCTTCAAAGATAATGTGACCCAAATACTGAATTCTATCTCTATAGAAGTCACACTTGCTCAGCTTCACATACAACTGATGCTCCCTGAGCAATTGCAATGTCAATCTCAAATGCTCTTCATGCTCTTCCTCATTCTTAGAATAAATAAGAATGTCATCAAGGAAAACAAGAACAAACTTGTCCAAATACTTGCTAAAGACACTGTTCATAAGGCACATAAATGTAGCGGGTGCATTTGTGAGGCCAAATGGTACCACTACAAACTCATAATGTCCATACCTTGTTCTGAAGGTTGTCTTATGAATGTATTCATCCTTTATTCTCACCTGATGGTAACCAGACCTCAAGTCAATCTTAGAAAATACCTTTGCTCCTCTCATTTGATCAAAGAGGTCATCGATCCTAGGAAAAGGGTATTTGTTCTTCACAATAACCTTGTTCAATTGTATGTAATCAATACACAACCTGAGTATACCATCCTTCTTCTTTACAAACAGAACTGGTGCTCCCCAATGAGACACACTCGACATGATATACTTCTTTTCCAACAACTCTTGTAGTTGCATCTTCAGTTCTAGCATCTCTGGTGTACTCATCTTGTAGGGTGTCTTGGACACTGGTGCTACTCCTAGCACAAGTTCAATTGTGAAATCAATGTCCCTCTTTGGAGGAAGCCCTGGAATCTCATCAGGAAACACATCCTTGAATTCCTGTAACACCTGATAGTCCTTCAACCTAGGATTTTCATCCCCGGTTTCCTCGAAAATATGAGCTGCATACAACTGGAAACCCTTCCTATAGAACTTCTTCAACTGCATTGCTGAAACCTATCTTACTGAAATCACCTTTAGAATACCTTTTACCACTACTGGGTTCCCTTTTTCATCCGTGCATTTGAAAGTCTTATTATAACAGTCAAGCTTCACCCTGCGAGCTTCTAACCAATCCATTCCAATGAGAACATCATAGGAACCAAGTGGTAGAACATTTAGATCTACACAAGTGGCCAATCCATTCATGACCAATGGACATTTCTCTATCACTTCACTAACCTTTCTCTTGGTTCCAGTGGCTAGCTGAACTAACCAAGATTTTCTATGCTTTACTTTCTTAAAAGCACAAATCTCCACTACTCTAGGAGTAATGTAATTGTGAGTAGAACCAGGGTCAATCAAAATAAAAACAGATTGCTCAACAATCTTACCTGCCACTTCAACCACAGTTGACTGGTGATCCGCCTGGCAGTCCTCCAGTGCTGCATAAATCCTAGGGACTTCCCTTGCTACTTGACCCACTGTTTCTGCTTCTTGAATGTTGTAAGATGGCCTTGCACTCTCATTCTCGTGTGGACAACTTCTGTGCATGTGGGGTCCTCCACATTTCCAACATTGGAGCGGTCCTATATTCTGCTGTGGATCTTTAGGATTTTTTCCTATCACTCCAACTGGCTTACTCGCAGCTTGGGATGGCTGCTTTTGTTGATTCTTGAAGTTAGAAGGTTTGAAACCTTTCTTTCTTTGGTCAAACTTCTCATTCTTCTTATCCTTCCATGCCTTATGGTAATCAGGTTTACCTTTGCTCTGCTCATAGCAGTATTTATCCTTCCTTATTGCTTCTTCAAGAGTTCTAGGTTCATAAAACTCAATTCTATCTTTGTAAGACTGAGGCAATCGACTTAGAAAACTCTGGACCTTCACTTTTTCATCTTTGATGTACCTGACATACCTCAATAGCTCCAAGAACTTATTTGCATATTCTTCCATGGTCTGTTGTCCCAATCTTAGCTCATGGAACTCCTTAATCTTGTCGTCATAATACATGTCAGAGAGGTATTTCTGCTTGAAATACTTCTTGAACTGTTTCCATTTAAGTCTTCTTTCACTGATCCTTTTTACTTGCTTGAAGTGCTCCCACCAAATGGATTCCCTTCCATTCAGATTGAATATGGCAACTCTTGCCTTCATGTTTCCCAAATAATCCTGAACTTGGAAGTACGTCTTTATCCCAAGAAGCCAAGCTTCAGCCTCTTGTCCGGTCTTTACCTCATCATCAAATGTAGGAGGTTTAGCCTTCTTAAATTCATCCTGAGAGCGATCACTATGGTGCCTCTTTCTCTTTCCCTTGTGAGAAGAAGAGCTTGAATCCCCACTGGATTCTTCTGAGTCAGATGATCTACTAGAAGTCCTTCTTCTTCTCCTGGTACTGCTCTTACTGCCTTATGGTTTTACTGTACCCTGTCTAGAGTCTATCTTTCTTTGTAAGTCTGTTAAACTCTGCAACATAGTAGCATTCAATTGATGCTGCTCTTCCTTGGCTTTAATCAAGCTTCTCATGGTAGCTGCAATATCTGGCGGTGTCTCTTGGAATCTCCTTCCATTAGACTCTATGTCATCATTTCCATTACGAACATTTTCTCCCATGGCATCTTGCGCACGCTCGTAGGAATCCCGAGCATCATATCTGTCATGAGTTCTCATGGCTGAACCACAAGTTACTTACCAAATTGCACTACCTGGAATACTACCTTTGAAGGTGACTATGATTCTGCAAACATGTTAGTAACACAACTGTTAGATGCATAACATTTATACAAATAAAAAATTACCTTCTCTTGGAAAAATCATGCAATTACAATTTTTCCCAAACACAGAATTTTCTTCCTCAAAGAATGACTATCTGAAGGGGACGATGGGGGTCTTTTTTTTTTTCACGCAATCTGGCGCATAAGATCGCTGCCATTTCCTCCTTTTCAGCCCTGAAAATCCACTGAAAAACTGTTGAAAATCCCGCTGAAAAACTACTGAAATCCCTTGAGAAATCCCACTTCAAAACTCAAAAGTTTCTTTTGTCAAATCGGAGCTCTTCCCAACTAACCATCCGACGTATTGGCTCCTTAGTTGACTATGCTTCCAACACCTCAGCGGTCTAAACTTCATCTTTCTTTCGATGCTCATCGACTATACAATCCACTAAATTTCTCTGATGTTTTGAGCCGATCTTCCTCTGGCTTCCGACACATCAGCTGACTGATCAACTAAATTTCTCCAACGTATCGGCAGACTGATCATCTAAATTTCTCCGACATATCGACGGACCGATCATCTAAATTTCTTCGACGTATCAGCGGACCGACCATCTAAATTTTTTTGACGTTTCGGCGTCCTTCAGGAGATCCCGGCCGACACCTCGGCTCCGCTTCAGCGATCAACTTCCGACAATTTCCATACTTAGAAAAATTTTCGGTGAAAATTTCTTTTCGGCTCCCCTTCGGGTTTTCTCCTCCATGTCATCAGAAGTCCTTCATCCTTTCCCTTCCTACGTATCGGCTCTCTCATCCTCTTCCTTCCGCCACCGTTGCAACGCCTTCCTTCTTTTCTAGCCGCTTCGTTGGCTCCAACTTCCTTTCTCATCCACCACCATCGCAACTCAGTTCCTTTTCTTTCTGCCACCGGTCGGCTCAATCATGTGTTGTCTGCCGCCGCTGTTGCGGCTCAAACATGCCAACCCAGTTGACGTATCGGATCTGGTCTTCCCTTTTTACCTCCAGCGGCATCGAAAGTCCTTCCGTCTAAATGGACCAATGTTTCGGTGGACTTCAGCTAATCTGGGCCGACGTTTCGACGGTCTTCAGCTGATGCCTTCCGATGATTTCAACACTTAGAAAATTTTTCAAAAATTTTCCTTTGCGGCTTCTTCATCGGCTTTGTCTTGGCTTAACCTAGCCGAGACTGTCGGCTTCTCTTCGCTGAAACCCTCGGCTCCTCTCCGCTGAAACCATTGACAACTCAGACTTGGAAAATTCCAACATTTCATTCTGTCGGTTCCCATCGAGCGGACTTTCATCTAGGTGATTCGGAGCATCGGGTGAGCTTCTGGCTAAGTCCTCCGATGTATCGGACGGGCTTCAGCCTAAGCTATCCGATGATTCTCTCACTTAAAAAAATTTTGTTGAAATTTTTCCTATCATTCTTAGATTTCTCATTTTTTGGATGTTGGGCAGAGGGAAACCTGCCTCTATCACTGATTCTTCACTGCCCATTGAGGTCCATGCTGCAACATGAGATCTGATACCACACTGTAACGTCCCCGACCCTCCGACCAACGAAGATGATGCTACCAAACCATTATCTATCCGGGCAACTAGCCCCATGAACATGTGCATACATAAAACTGGAATAAAATGCTTGGAAGTAAAAACATGTAGAGATGCATAGTTGTTTAACATACAGCGGAAGCAAAACCATACATTCAAACATTCAACATGTTCATCATAATTTATTAGACATCAAATATAATTGCAGAGATGAAATAGACAAGAATACTTATCTTGTGAGGAATTCGTTCCACAACCAGCTACGTCGCTGCAACGTTTCACCCAACCATAGGCCAGTGTGCTCCTTAATCTCTCAGCAACACTGCCACCCTCGAGCTAGGCATGATTCCCCAAGCAACAAGGAACTAGCAGGCTTATACATAGCCAAGGATACACAAATCATCCAAGCCAACATAGTTGGGTTTATCAGGCCATCAAGGAGCTAGGAAAAGCTGAATGCTAAGCTTGTGAGCTCATTGAAGAGCTAAGGACACCTACACTAGAACTAGCCTGACTTCTAGGACACCCACACACACCCAATACAAGGGAATCAGTCCCTTCTCTGCTACACAGTCCCTCAGACCCTGAATTCCCTTCTAGTGCTATTCAGGGGTTGTGGAGAAGAAAGCCAACCCTCTAGCTCTGTCTGTGTGGCTCCCAAACACACCAGGTTTATCAAGCAATCAAGCCTTCATTTCCACTCCTACATAGTCCGAAGACCAACCACTGCATACACGTAGCAAGACAAGTGATTCACAACTATGACTGGGGAATTTGATTCCCGAGTCGTTCTTGGCCCTATCGTGGCCTAAATGACCCAATAAGAATCCACAGTATCCCAAAACGTATTTGAAGCCACAACAAACAAAATCATGGGAAAAACCACAGCCCCGATATCAACACTGAAGCAACGAGAAATACACAGCCCGGAGAATTGGAGAGGAGATCCGACTCTCAGCCTAGACAGGGGGAAAACATAATACCTAGAACCACAAGTCGGTAAGGGAAAATACATACACACAACAGAAATCGGGAATGGCTCCTTCACAGGGAAATCGTGGATGACAGTAAACGGCTTCCCCAGCTCTCTGAGTGAGGAAATGATGAAGAATCCCAACCGGTGCATGAGGAGAAGAGAGCGACTATCTTCCTGCGTGAGGATGGACGAGAATGGAAGATTGCAGAATGGAATCCTGCGCTTTCCTTGCCCATGTGAAGTGAAAGGGTCTGCTGGTGGAGTGTGTGTGTGGGCAAGGACTGACAGTCCTGCCACACACCACTGCCCAACAATAACTGCCCCAACTAACAACATAAGGTTTTTAATGTGGTAGTTGACTGATGAGACAAGGAAAGGTGAGTAAGTCAAAAGGGTGGGTGACAACTAGATGGGTTCAACAGCTGACACATGGCTTTTCCCCATAGGCTCAAAGTTTAATAATTCCCCCTCCTTATCCTTAGGAAAATCATTCCCTTTTCATTGTGGTTGCATTGACATAGCTGGTTGGGGTTCATTTTAATTAAAATGCATATTTACATAATGCCAAAACTATAATGTGCCGTATATCACGATATACCATCGACAACGATTTCAATCGTTGAAACATGACACAACCAAATCGATGGTGGGGCTTTTTCCTTTAGCTCCACACCATGATCAATTACATTATATACATCATATACATTTAAAGCAAACGAGGTCAAACCGGGTGTGTTACAAATTCTTCCCATTCGTGCATCTTAGTTTAAATCTCCATTCTTTTACTTAAAACATGGTTGATGTTGTTTATAACTGAAGTGTGTCTATACAAATAAAAATTAAATCCCTTGTAGTGTTATCGGTTTGTTGACATGCTTCCTCTTTTTGTGGTAGATTCTGACGGCGTCTTCGATATACTTAGGATTCGCTGATGGTTCCAGCCGCCATACCTAAAACTTAGCTTCGGCTGCTTGGGTTATCTATACACCTGAGGGTCATGTGGTGTCTTCAGGAGGTGTGTGTCTCCGACCATCATCAAACAATGTTGTTGAATATAGCATCGTGATTAAACTACCACATGATGCCATTTATAATGGTATTCAATCTCTTGAGGTCCGCCTTGACTCGTAGCTAGTTGTGTCACAGTCAAATGGTTTGTACCGTATTAGCGATCCTACTTTATTATGAAGGTTCTTACGGTAATATTGTTAGAATGACAATTTGACTACATAACATACATTCATATACCTAGGCTTTACAATCATGTTGTGGATTCATATGCAAATTACGTTTTAGAGTGGCATTTGTCACATCAATAATGAAGCATACACATTCCATTCACATTAAACACACATGTAAATACATCAAGCTGATCACTATAAGTTTTTTTATTTCCGAATATAGTTCAAAATGGTGTCACAGTACAAAATGTCATGGTACAAAAAAAAGGCTTTAAGCCACCAAAAAATATACAGTTGATACAAAAGTCTATATAGGAATCCATGCATGTGGGCTTGGGTGATGATCATGATAACAAACAACTGCATTGGCCAACAACTGGAATAGTCTAACCCATAGACGAGGTACCCCTTCTACATGTATCTACATAGCCTCGGGAAAGTCCTCGACTTGCACCATGGGTACCCTGTGTGTCAACCTAGAGAATTCGCCATGTATGTTTTGGAGCGTACGCTCCACATTTGCACAGATCATTCCATCCGCTCGTCCCCTCCGACGATGTCGGAGTAAGCCATCCAACCGTATTGGACCCACATATGCACACACATGATCAATGTCACTATGTGATACCACCAAAAAACTTTTGATTTCCTTATATATCAAAATAAAAAAAATAAAAAAATTCAAAACACATTTGGGATTTTACCTATATCACCATATGCGACCCTTGGTGGTAGTGGCATGTTTGGGTCTCCGCGGAAGTCGATCCCTGCATAGGGATAGTCATCCATGGCAACGATTTTTCGCCGCCACCAATGGTAGAAATCTGGTGGGAAAGGACTGGGTGTCTGGACTCCCCCTAACCTACGCATCACGTACGCCCGACGGGTTTGGGCTAGTTCTCGTAGACTATGAGGAGGAACCTCAACTCTAGGGATGAGGCCCGGTACCCTCTCGAAGAAGAAAGTGCTAAGTATGCTAGCAAATCTGAAGTTCTTTATCCTACCCAACTTGCAGTTTGTTAGTTGTTGTTTCATAGCGCTCAACAATGATGTGCTCCAGTCATACACTGTAGGTCTCATACACTCTACCAAATAGAACATGAGAGGCCTGGAATCCCGATGAAGTGATGCCAAACCTGTTATCCTAGCTAATACCAAAATTATCACCTTGAGACTAAGGCTCTGGATGACATTCACTGGAACCTGACTTCCAATATTCTCTATATCCAAAAGGAAATATAAGGCTATATACTCCTTGATGGTGAGCACTCCACCCACTCCACGATCTAGTAAGTTTACTACCTCCTCACGATGGGATATTCTGGTAATGAAGTAGATGCCCTCTACTTCTAGTATCAATGGCATACCATCTAGTTGAAAATCCTTTGTGTCTGGGTCCCAGTAGTCCACAAACATCTAAAGAAGTCTTGCTTGGGCCCTCAAACCTCCAAGCTTCCAAAATTTGTGCAATCCACATCTTTCTAAGGCTTGTGAAGAATTTATGTCTCAATGGACTTCCCTATCCACATCCTCATGCTCACACTCTCTCCATTCCATAACCATCCTGCCAACAAACATCCAATTTTTATGAGATTTTTCCATTAAACCGGGAATACCCGTCCCTATACGTGACTTTTCTTGGTAACAGTAGCATATGTACACGGAAAAGCTTTTATTTTCCCACGTACATTAGGCCCTATACATGACCCGATAGTTTGTGACCCACGTGGGCCTAATGCCCATTTATGGTTGCTCTAAGATTAAAAATCCACAATGAAAACTAAAAATAAATGCATGGAATAGATGAGGAATGAGATCAGGATCTACCTTGTCCTAATGACTCGGGATTTCATTGCTCCTAGTTCCCTAAATCGACGTTTGAAGTTCATAGTCCAAATGGCTCCAAATGCACTATTTTGGTTAAAAAACAAAATGGTATGGTAAAAATGTCAATTTTTACTATTTATCAAATTTTCTTTTTAAATTTTTACCCACTTAGCCTATAGTTTAGAATTTTATTAACTCTTTTAAGTTGTTTGTCCTAATATTGTTGTGTCGGGACCCATTTTGGATGCACTTTCCCAGAGGTTTTGACCCGTTCGTTCCCGTAACAGATATAACACTGAACTGACATATAGGATAAGATCACTTTTCTGCATGCATCATGCATTATCCGATGACCATGTCACCTTAAATATAGGTACGAACCCACTTTGTGATGTTATAGAACCTTCACACTGCTACTAGAAGTGGCATTACATAAGTGGTAGATCTTTCCTACTCATGGGTGCCTATATAGATCCCACTTCGCCATTTTGTACTCATGTTGAGTGTCGTCCCTTAGGTTTGGGAGTCCCTTGTAGTTCTGCCATGTCTTTGATCAAGACAACTAATATTCTTTCTTGAACTTTATGCTGGTCATCTCCCATAGGGACTCCTGTTTATATCAAGTTGTAATTTCATTTCATGCATCTGTTTGTCGTACTGAGCTTTATGTCAGCTCCCTGCTTCAGTTTTATAATCCATATATCCTTAGATTGTCTCAATCCTATCCAAGTATAGCTTTCCATATGTCTTTTGTAGCTTGATTATCCCGTACCTGGAGGAGCCGTCCCCCCCAAGCATCCTTATCATGTACACGCTTCCTTGCATTGAACATAGGTATGTTACACCGCTTGGAACTAGTCGCGACACTCGTTTCCTCCTAGTTTTGTACTACAAGAAATTTTGTTCTTTTTCAATCTTTCCAATATGAAAAGACCAAAAAATAATAAAAAGTCGGACGAGAAATGGTATTACCTTCTATTTGGGAGTTGTTGTGTCATGTCGCCTTCGAACATAGCACCTTATATTCCATCCATTGGTTGAGTTATTAGTATGAATTTAGGATTTGTACTCATTACTCTGAGTTTTCTCCACCAACTGGTTATGCTTCCAGTCCCTCTGAAGCCTCTATTGATGCCTCCTGTGTTGCAGAGTTGTCCCAATTTCCATGTTGAGTCTATGTTGTCTATGATTTTTCATATTCCTTATGCTCTTGTTCGAAGGAAGTTTTATCTAAGTCGGCCATTCCTAAGTTATCTTATCTTTTCATGTCAACCATTCCCGATACATTTATTGGTTCATTCACATCTGGTTCGTCCGAGTTCTTCCATATTATCCAACGTTGTTGTGTACCTCGTGTTGGTTGATGGGGGATTCCTTAATGCCCCCCTTCCAATGGGTTCCATTCCATCGAATTCAGATCATTTATTCTGGAATAGACATCTAGAGTCCATTGAGTGCCTTGAGACTTGCAGTCATCAATGGCAGGCTCTCTCACCATCGAAAGATTTGGGAATACATCAATGTTCCCTGATCGATGGAATCTCTCAAGTGTTCAACCTCAACACATCTATTCACACTTGTTTGATTGCACTACCTTGATTCCCATTATCATTATCAGTGTAATATCTCATGTATGTTAACGATATACATCAATGACTGGTAATCAGACGATGGTCCATCATGTTCAACCTTGACACCTTTATTCACATGATGGGACATGTACTAGCGGCGATTTGTGTAGAAGACCTCTGAGCTTCGTGGCATTCCATATATGCTACCTTCTTGATCGTGCCAGTATCTATGAGATATCAGTTCTCATGACCAAATTCCAGTGTACCATCAGATGTCTTCATTCAATATGAATATCTTGCTTCACTGTATATTGTACGTGGCAATGACCACATATGACATATGTCTACTATGTCTATTCATGGCCATTGTACTATTATGTATCTAGGTACTGCTACACTCTATATTTGCAGTCACATGCATAGATATATCATTGTATTGTACCGATGAGTGGTCGATTTTTCTACGTAGGTCTTCATTATTCCACTTTTGGGACTATTATAATGTATTTCAGCCATCATGTTCCCCTTTGACCTCACACATTAGGGGGCATCTATTATAGCTAGATTTTCCACACTTAGTAGATCATGTTTTTATGTCCTATCCTTGTCCCTATGCAGACTCCTTGAACCCCCTTTATTTAGTATTACTTTGATGCTCCTAAAAATCCCTTTAAAAAGTTATTTTTATGGGTATACATGGGTCACCAGCTTACAACCCGCGTGTACATGCATCTTGCTCCATTATGACCTACGTACATCAGGAAATGTGCTCAAAAATAAATATTTGGAATTTTCCCTCATCAAGTATCAAATAAATTGACTCTTGTCCTTCCATATTCTGGGAAATTCTTTGATTCAACCCTTCAGTTTTCATTGACGGGCTATATATTGAGCTACTTAGAAGCATTGAAGGAGGAGGACTTGTGAGAGAAAAGAAATTATAATGGAATTGTGCCCGATTCTTGCATACTTGAGTCTGCATCCCTTTGTCTTTGGAGCAGCCATTGGTGTTCTTTCTCAAGCTTTCCTTGATATGGAGGATTGAAGTGGTGGAGGTCTAGGTGGAGGACTCGATTTCTCGATTTCAACGAGGTGTCGAAAGAGGTTGTCATTTGTATATCTGTTTACATTAATAGAAATATCCATTTTTCATCCATTATATGTGTAACTATGAATATTGACATCCATGGATGTAGTTTCTTTGATTATATGTTGGATTTGAACATGATAGAGTAGATTCTAACACTTAATATCTATCATGCTTGTGTATTCCATTGTTGTTGAGGATGGACTATAAGTGTTATCACATATATAGTAGTCAGGCTACCATATTCTATTTTTCAGATTCTAGTACACTTTATTTAGCTAGTTGCCTTACATATGAGATGTTGAGATGAGCATCTATGATGGATCACTATTTGATGATGGACTATAGTACTTTACCATGCCATGATTGAGTCTTAGGACACTCAGATTTGAGGATTGATGTAGCCATTAGCCATTTACAGAGCAGTCAGTATTGCCCATAATTGCAGCATCAGTTTCTCAATGGACAGATGTTGGTTCAGATTGGTTATTTAAATGTATATGACTCGGCAGATATTATCTTGTGTTATGGTTATTATTGCTTTTATGCTCATTCTTGTGACATGTCTTAGCATTTAGTGACATGATCTAGCAATCATATAAATATGTGGACCTGGTTGTACTGATATTATATATGTATGTCCCTACTTAGACCTAAAAGTTCTTGACCCATACTCATTGGTTTTACCCTCCTTAGGGAGAATAGAGGAGATCATTCCCATCATACTTTGGCTTGATAGTGTTGGTCTCATTGTTCACTATCTCCACCCATCCATTACCTTCCAGTTATGTTTCTAACCTGTCCTACTACTTGAATTGTGGCATGGAGGACCTTTCCCCATTATAGCCTCTTTGTTGGATAAGCTTCCCTATTTATTTGTGTCTCGGCTCTGAGTTGCCTAGGTTGTGTTGGCTAAACCTCAAACAAATAGCATTGCCATCAATACAATGTATATGAAAATGAAATGACTATCTTGTGAAAATCCCATTCATGAAAAGAAGTGTTTCTAAACATACATGAATGCAAGGAAAACCTAATGAAATCGGCTTTGAAGTGTAATTGTGAAATGTAAAACCCATGTAACAAGTGTTTCTAAACACGCATGGAGCATAAAGCCTTAATAAATAAAAATCCGTGTAACAAATGCATGTATCAAGGCTATGGAAACTTGAAGGTCCAAAAATCAATGGTTCTTAAAAGTTATATCTAAAGATTGTTGGCCTCACTTCTATTTGATTTGGATTGTGAGCATTTCTCAAGGTGAATAAACACCTTTGAATGTAACTTATCCATTTGTAAGACATTGCCATTCCCCATGTTATTGCTTTTCCAACATATGCTAGAGTGAATATCCCCTTTCCATATCCAAAGTGTCAGAGTGTCAAGTAGGTAGTCAACCTTTATCCTATCCTTTTGATTTCTTGCCTTCATCCTTCACTAGCAAATTGATTACAACTATGAAGTGAGTATGGTCTTGAAAGTCTGGTCTGAGTCATAATTAATTAACAAAACTCTATATATTTGGTTGGTAGATCACTAGTGAAATGATTACTACTTGTTATAATTGTTATTTGAATGATTTGTAGAGCATGTATTAACCTCTAAACACTTGCAGCAGATTGATGTTAGCCTGGGTCATATTGATCATTTACGGATTATTATTATTTTATATGTCTGGGCATATTAGATATTGTACATTATCATGCAAATATCTGTAGGGTGTATAAGTATACACTAGATTTGGGCTCCCTGAGTTCAATGAGACAGTTTATTTTAAGTTCCGGGTAGTTACAATGATCATTTATCTCAGCATACCATTATGGTGCAGTTTTTCCATGTTAAATGGCATGTCAGAGCAGAAAGATGATTTGATTGGTTCACCTAGGGAGTTGTATGAGGAGGGGGTGGTCCAGACACTTGTTTTTACCATTATACCCCCCTCCTAGAGAGCCTAGTGGGATCATTTGGACAACGTAAGCACTCCATGAGGCAGTTTGGGAAGGTTCACAGTTCCTGATGTAGATTAAAAATGATAAAAGTGGCTACTGAAGAATTCGATTTGGGCTATTGAGGAAATGAAATGGCATGGGATGAGTTTTGATGATGAGTGTGATGTCTTTTCCCCCTTCCCTAGTAGTTTCAACATTCAGATGGACCCACACCCATCTCTCCGACATATTTTATGATTTTCTGGAGCTTTTGGAGGCTCACGATTTTCTTAGAGAGACACTATTTTGCACTTAGATTTATATTTTATTTATATTGTGCCATGGGGACACACTAGGGGTTAGTCAGTACCCCCTAGACCCACCATGAGCTTTATTCATGTTTAATTTGTGACATTGAGTGGGATCACCTCTCCTCGGGCGATTTTGTCCAATGATGTGTTATATTATTAGATTGATCCATGTACTTTATGTTGAGCTCATCTCAACCATTGATTAGAACATTTTTTATCTTTTAATATTAGCCATCCATTTGAAAGGTGGTTAGGATTTTGGTGTCTATCCATCCTATTGAAAGAGGAGAGCTTCTCATTGTAAAGGGGTCTTTAGCTCTTAGAATCTTGATAATAGAAAACTCTTTTGTGGAAATTCTTGGGTCTCCTTTGCATCTGGTGTTCTTTAATGGTCATTGGAAATTCTATTGCATCCTAGCATTTGGGTATTTGTGGTGAGATCAATATTTTTCGTGGAAACTTTGTTTTGTCTACAGGAGGGCGACTTCACTTGGGCATTTTTGTAGGGTTTCCTCAACTCGCTTGTTTGGTATCGCTTGTATCAGGGGGTTATCATTAGTATCATTGTGATCTATGGTTTCATCTTGTTATTTTTTTGTAGCATTTGTCCATTTCTCTTGATGCATCAAATTTGATATTGTTGACGTTTGTTGTGCAGGAGGGAGGGCGCATTGGCTTCCTTGGGCAAATCGATTTGCATAGAATACGCATCCACATATTCTCAAATTGATCGGGAAGGCATAGATCATCATCATCAAGGCATATACAAGGTTATCCAGGTAAGAGCCACATGTTAGTTCTTCTTTTCTTGGTTTCAATCCATTGGCACCTTTATTTTACTGTCAAAACCCTAATTTAAAAAAATCAAAATTTTTTATGGATCAAACTACTTGATCAATTGGCAAACCATTTCTGGGTATTGTAGATCGGGTCAAACCCTAAGTGGGTTCTCCTAGGATTCATGCTTGGGTGACTCCACTGGGCCCAAATTCCAAGGCACTAATCTCTCAACCATAGCGTAACTCCTCACTTGGCCAATTTCTTTTGTGTTTTGATCTTATATCTGAGGCTTGGGTACTTTGATACTGTCATACCTTTCATCAAGTCTGTCCATTGGTACTAGATAGCCCCAATATTGTTCTTAATCTCCTTGCATTGGACACGGTTCCCAAGGTAGTGGATATTTTCATCATTTGTTTATACCTTGATCCTAGATCTAGTAGTAAAACTCATAAGTCACTTGTATTTCAACCTTGGATCAATTTTACACTTCATAAAATTCCT
Organism: Pseudotsuga menziesii; assembly: GCA_001517045.1. Taxonomy (NCBI): domain Eukaryota; kingdom Viridiplantae; phylum Streptophyta; class Pinopsida; order Pinales; family Pinaceae; genus Pseudotsuga; species Pseudotsuga menziesii. Next base: position 279,022 of record LPNX010941025.1, on the reverse strand, counting down.
GATCCAAACCATAACTCACCTTGTGACTTCATCCATAGATCTAGGGTTTACTTCACTTTACACCTTACGTATTTCATCTTCCATTGATTTGATCTGGTGTCTTAGTTAGATCTCTCTTGTCGGGAGTAGATCTGGGTCTCCCCCATTGTTGTCTTTGGCTAAGATAACATTAAGTGAAGATTGCCTCGATTGGCATGACAACCATCCATTTGGGAGTCGAGGCTATCTTGGTTTCACCTCTTTGGTTTCCCATCCCTCTACCATCCATCTTGGATCCATCTGATAGGGGCAACTGCAAGTTTGGTGATAACAATAGGTACAAATGTGATTTAAATCTCAACATGGATCTTCTACAAACGTCCGAAATAAGGTACACTTCTCATCCCTTAGTGTTAGTCTTTTTATATCTTAAGTATATTGGAAATGGATTTATTTTTGGTGTCATAATGTCTGTTTTGGTCCACCCCAAGCCATAGGAATTTTTCTCTGTAACAGTGAACATGATATTGATCTAGTCCTTGGAGCCTCCCTTTCCCTGAATAATGTCATTCAAGGGGTGCTCTTGTCATGGCCTCTAATGTCACACTAACTAGTCAGAATACATGTCACCTCATAGTCATTCCAAATTGGAATGTCTAGTTAAATGCTACAATGATGAAACACTAAAAGAAGACAAGGTCAAATAATAAAATCCTTTTGAGATCCAACAAGATGTTATCATACAAAAATAAATCCCTAGTTTTCAAGCTGACAAACACTTATGGCTCTAGAAAGACATTTATAGATCTCAGATAAAACTGAAAGTTTGAACATACCCATGTATTCTCTTCTACAAAAATTAATGAGATAAAGGCTCGAAGAAAACTCTACCTATAAATGGTTTTCCTCACCAATATATGTTCTTGATTATATACTTAACATGGAAACATCTAGATCCCAAACCTTATGACTCTAGACACACTTTTAAGAAAGCCATATTGAATGGGATTAGTTCATGACAAAAATTGTGTAAATTTATCGAACTTTATATTTGAAATTTGGTTGAGCTATCTCTATGACCTATTTGTTGCATCCGCTAACAACTAATATTAGCATGCCCATCATGGTTGTACATTTAATATGAAGGTGGTTGTACATCTCCGAGCTAATGCACATCACCAAATATTTTTGGAAGTTATACCTATAAACTATATGATTAAGATATTTTTGGAGTTACACATTGCTCATATTAGGGTTTTCCTACTTGTGAAAATAATCTAAAACACATGTTCTAGGAGAAACAACCATATATGAAGCTACACTGCCCAAATTGAGTTCCACCTATGGAGTTGGAAAGAAGAAAATTTACGTTGTCTCAAATACAAAAATCACACCTACACATGTAAAATTGGATGCACCATGTGTACCATACAAGTTCACTCTAAACAACAATCCCTCGACTCCCAATATCGATAATTTATTTTGAACTAAAGTTTGGATTGCATGTACAATAAACAAAATCAAGTTGACATATCTAGTTTGGTGTTTTTCTAGTAAATCTTGAAATTCCTAACAAAAATACCTCTACTACCAATATTATTTATTTATTTTTAACTAAAGTTTGGGTTGTATCAAAATCATATCCAAAATTTAACATAACCATATAAATAAGATTCCAAAATTTAACAAATTAAACTACATATATTTTCAAAACCATGTCAAATGAAAAATAAACATTTCTATTTATATGATCTAGTGACCATCAACTAGAATCTATTTTCTCTCGGTTATCCATACAAGTGTAAGTTATGGATTTTTTTCAATCCTTTGTGCATTGTGGGGGTATTGAAAAAACTTTCAGTGGCATTTCTACTTACCAATACATACTTGAAAATAAAACCGACAACATAAATGCTCTTCGTTTATGGTGGTGGTCCATGCTCTTGGTTTATTGTGGTTGTGTGTTTAAGTTATTCGTTGTAATTATTCATTCAACATTTAAATAAACAAATTCTAATTTACACTTATTTTTTTAATGCTAAATATAAATTACAAAAACATATATAGTGAAAAAAAACTAATTTTACAAAGTTTTCATTAAAATAAACTAATTTCAATTTACAAAAACTAAATTTCTATTTAAATAAACTAATTTAAATTTACAAAAACTAATTTTCTTAGACTAAATTTATATTTAAAAAAATCTAATAACAATAACTAATTTTGCAAAATTTTGGTTAAAATTACTTAATAAAAAAAAAAAACAATTTGAATTTGGTTGTGGAGGGTTTTAAACAAATTTCAGAAAATTTTCATTAAAATAACAAAGAAAAACAACAAGGCATACAATAATTGAGTTTTTGGGGATCTTGAGTGACCTACCTCTCTATGTGGAGGCCATGGTAGGCGGAGGTGGTGGTGGGAGGTAAGTAGTAGTCCTCGGTCTAGTCAACATGGTCCGTGGTGGTGGCAGCTCACAATTATTTTCACCCCTTGTTCGAGCTTCTTTGTACTCCTCGTTCAAGCTCCTATGCAACAGGCACGATGAAATAAGCCGTAATTTATTGTTTTTTATTTTATTTTTATAATTGATGCAGGAGCTCGACCGAGCTCTTAAATTCCACAAGCATGAAATTTCCTGTAGCCTTTCATTTTAAAATTTTTATCAGACACAACAACTCGATCAAGCAACCACCCTCGATTGAGCTCCATAGTTGGATCAAGGGTTTGTCTAACCCTTGATTGAGCGTTTCAAATTAGCTCGATCAAACATTCTGTTAATCGCTCGACCGAGGGATTAACAATAGCTTGATTGAGCTTATTTTTTACACAATAAGCTATACTCGCGTCGTCAGTTTGCCAAAAAGTGTTACCCATCTTCATGGGACACTTTGGTATTATATTGGTAGATGAAAACCCTTATGAGTAAAAAGGGAGATTGGCCTTGTATTCCTTTGATGATTTTGCACGTTGTGGACCTAGGGATCCTCTATCTCTGGGGTAAACGACGTTTTTTCCCCTCTTAGGTTTTTATTGCTTCCTCTTCTTAGGCCTACCTTTTGGGCTCGGTGGGTTTGGGTTTGGACCGTTCCCGACCTCTCTTTGTTTTGATACCTTCCTTCTGTTAGGGTTTCACGTTCCTAGGTTTCCTGTGGACCGGTTTATCCTTCTGGCAGGTGTGTCGGGACACTTGTCGGACTATCTTTCCGCTCTTTGTACTCAACAGTCTTCACGGAAAAGGTCATGGGCACTCCGCGAGACTCTTCTCACTCTCGCAAGAGTAGGAAGTCTAAGGGTATCAAAGCTCATGCGGGAAAGTATCGCTTTGTGCTCGAGCATGATATTTATATGGACTGGGTTGAATCCCTCTGCACTCGAGCTCTAGTGGGCAGGCTAGAATATTGTCACATGGGAAAAAAGGAATGGGTGGAGTGGGAAAATGAACACTGGAAGTCGCTGCTTACTTACATACCCACCATCAGTTTTCTCTCAAAAGGATGGATTGTCTTCGTGTTTTTGGAAGCAGATCACACTTCTGTCATCTTAGACTCTTTGTGGAGAATTAGGAAGGGTTCCCTAGTTTTAGGATGTTGGCACGTGCATTTTGACCCCTTAAGGGAAAGGGTGACAAAATGCCACCTTTGGGTTCTTTTACCCTCGTTTCCTTTTCCCCTTTGGAGCAAAGGCATCCTTGAAGGTATTGCCAATACCATTGGCAGATTTGTTGCAGTTGATGACGATTACCATCTCATTTTTGAAAAAAGGATGGTGAGGGTGCTTGTTGAACTGGATATCTCTTTTGGCCTTCCAACAGAGGTTGAAATCCTTTGTAAGGAGTGCCTCCTTATTCAACGTTTGGACTATCTCCATGTTCCCTTTCGATGCAGCCGATGTCATGATATTGGGCACTTACGCAGATTATGTCCTTTCCTCCTTCGAGGATCTGCTTGCTCAAGCAGGGAGGGGTCACCTTCTCCTGCGCCGCTCTCTCCCATTATCGAATCTGCTCTAGCCCATCCAAAGACAGGTATTTAGTCTCAGGCTCTCTCTCTTTTTGGCGAAGTCTCAGACTCGATGCTTGAAGCTTTGGATGGTTTTGATCCTGGTATACCCCATCGCAGTTCTCCCTGCCAAGATTTGCACTCTGACCCTCCCTTGGTAACTTCTTTAGAGTCCCATCCCTCTCCGTCACCTCCTTGCACCACTGCTCCTCCTCATCTATATCCCTTACCCTTGGACTCGGTCCCTCCCTCTACCTCGGCTGTGCCTCCTCTACTCTCCTATGATGATTTCCCTCCTCTCCCTAGGCCTGTATTTTCGGATACACAAGTCTCCTTTCCTCTCAACCCCTCTTCATCCCCTTCCTTCTCAGATCCTTCCCTTTAGAAATCCTTGTCTATATTTTCTGCAAAAAACCCCTATCTCCCCCTCTACCTTACCTCTGAACTCCATTCACTTTGAAAATGTGACAGTCAGGAAAAAGAAAAAGAAAAAGCCGGTTCCTCTTGGGATGGAGCTTTCTGGAAACCACCCTTACACCCCTCTTTCTATGCGTATTAAAAATGCTGCGAGAGGCATCTCTTGAAATCTTTCTCGGGGACTCAGAGCATCGTCTCACCACCCAGATGTTCCTTTATGAAGATTTTATCCCTCAATTTCCATGGTCTGGGAGGAAAGACCAAACAAAGTTTCCTTTGCTCACTTTTTCTCTCACTTTCTCTCGATTTGATTTTGTTTCAAGAAACGATGTGCAGTACTTACCCGACCCTCTTAGATTTTTCCAAACTTATGCCAAACTAGGAATTTTGTTCTACGAATGCCTCGGGCATCTCGAGGGGTTTGCTCACTGCCTGGAACCCTCTCTCTATTAGATGCCTTGCCTTTGAAATGACCACAGGGATTCTTGTCAAGGCTAGGTTCTGTGGTACCTCGACACCCTTGGCAATTCTCAACTGCTATGGTCCTTACCAATACCGAGAGCTCTTTTGGAATAATCCTTTGTCTGGTGGCCTTCTTAATACACCAAATCTTATTCTTGCAGGTGACTTAAACCTGACTCTGAATTCTTTTGAGATCTCATGAAATAAAGCTTCAATTGACCCTCTTGGACCACATTTCAAACATATTTTTTCCTCAGTTGACCTTGTTAATATTGCCCCGCCGTATGTGGGTCCCACCTGGAGAAATGGGAGGGTTGGGGATGATGGGATAGGTAAGAGGCTCGATGGTTTTCTGTTATCCTCCTCCTTGATCGCTGAACTTCATAGAAATCATGTGTGGGAACACCCTTCAGATATCTCAGACCATTTTCCCATCTGTCTTGAGTGGAAAACCTGCGAGGGATCCCATAACTACCCCTTGAAGTTCAATAGATCTTAGATTTTGGGCCCGGATTTCACTCTTATGGTCAAGAGGGTGTGGCCTGTCCTGATGCCCATTATCGTTGATGATGATATGGGGCTACTATCACACAAGCTTAGATTGCTCAAAAGAGAGGTAAAGTCATGGATCAAACAAAAAACTGTTGAAATGGATAAGGAATCTCTCAGCTTGGATGTTGATATCAGTTCTGTTTTAACTTCTTCCACATCAGGTATTCTCTCACAAGATAATCAGAAGACTTTGAATGAGCTCAGATCAAAGAAAAAAAGCATTTTGGCTCATAGACTACTTACCTGGAACTTAAGAGTAGATCCTTATGGGCAGTACAAGGTGATTCTAATACAAAAAAATTTCATGCCTTAGCATCAGGTCGTAGAAATCAGAACGCTATCTGGGTTTTAAAGGATGAGGAGAGGATCTGGGTGGAAGATGAGGCTGGCCTGAAGAATCTAGGCTACAGACACTTCTCCCAGATCTTCAAAGATGATGATCGGTCCTGTATTTTGGCTCAACTCAAAGTTATAATGCTTTATCCTTCTATGCTTTCCATTGAGGGGGATAGATGCTTTATGACGAAGTTTCTTTGGTGGAGATAGAGGAAGCTCTAAAATATTTCAAAAAGGATAAGAGTCCTGGGCTGGATGGTTGGCCAATAGAGTTCTTTCTCCATTTTTTTGAACTGTTGGGTGGGGATTTACTTAAAGCAGTGGAATGCTCTAGGATTTTTGGAAGGATCACACCTTCTTTAAACTCCACCTTCCTTGCCCTGATTCCAAAGAAGGACAAGCCTATTTCTTTTGCTGATTTCAGACCCATTTCTCTATGTAATTTTGTTTACAAGCTCATTTCAAAAATTATTGCTACCAGGTTAAAACCTCACTTGGATTCCCATATCTCTCAAGAACAATTTGGATTTCTCAAAAACAGACAAATTATTGAGCCCATTGGTATTACTCAGTAGATTCTACATACAATCAAGACAAAAACTAAATGTGCCCCTATCCTTAAGCTAGACTTGGTCAAAGCCTTTGATAGAGTTAACTGGTCTTTTATCAGACTTATTTTGCTTCAGATTGGGGTTCCTCTTCTAGGGGTTAATTGGATAATGGGCTGCTTATCATCAGCAAACTTTGTTGTGCTGGTAAATGGAACTCCTTCAAAAATTTTCGGTGCCTCCAGGGGCATAAGACAAGGCTATCCTTGATCCCCCCTTTTGTTCATCCTCATCATTAAAGGTCTCAGTCTTTTGATTAAGGATGCCAAGGTAAATGGACTTATCAGAGGTATACAAATTTCTTCAGCCCTCTCTCTTACTCACCTCTTATTTGTGGACGATGTTATACTTTTGGGTACTGGAACCCTTATTGAATGGATGGCTTTTGAGGTCATTTTGAACACCTTTTGCAAGGCTTCAGGGATGAGCATCGGTGTTGAAAAATAGGGGTTCCTCTTTAACAACATTGAAGAGGGTCCTCTTCTCAGTATAGACAGGGTTTTACCTTACAAGATGGAACATATCACAAAAGGCTTTAAGTATCTCGGTTACTTCATAAAACCTCTGGGGTACAAGGTAAAAGATTGCCATTGGCTTATTCAAAATTTTGAAAGAAGGATAAACCACTGGTCTCATAAATTCCTCTCTTTGGGAGGTAGACTGGTACTTATTCAAGTTGTTTTATCTGGACTACCCATGTCCTAGTTGGCACTTGCACCTATACCTATCTTTGTTCTAGTCAGACTCAGAAGGTTAATCTTTGCTTTTCTTTGGGGTTCCACAGGGGATAAAAACAAGTACCACCTGGTTAACTTGAAACACCTTTCTTGGCCAAAAGAGGCAGGTGGTTGGGGTATTAAAAATATTGTATGGTTCAGTATTGCCTTGAGATTAAAAAACCTCTGGTTGGTTCTTCATGGAAACGGTCTTTGGCACTAGGTTATTATCAGCAAGTATTTAAAGAATAAAATGGTGGTATCGTGGCTCAGAGACAAAAAATTTGCTGTCTGTGGTTCTTCCATTTTCTAGAATGGATTCTTGAACATCGTTTCTTGTCTAGGGAAATGTCTGGCATGGCATGTTGGAAATGGACAGGATGTCCTTGTAGGAGTTGACTCGATTATTGGTACTCCTTCTACCTCAGATCTCCCATTTGGTCTTCGGGAATATCTTGAGGATTTTGGTATCACATCACTTCACTAAGCTCATAATTCTCTGCCTGGACTACATGGATATTGGTATACGACTGAGGACTTGGATATTGGTGGAAACTGGAAAGAAGCTTGCGATGACTATACGAGGGGTCTTGAACAAGATAGAATCCATCTCAATACTTCTGCTGACTCTTTAGTATGTGTTCATAACAAACAAAATGGAAATGTTTCAGCGGCCTTGGTTTATGATCTAATTGTTCATTCATCCTCTCCGTCAACCTACAGTAAAGTTTCTGCCATTCTTTGGTGTTGCAAAATTCCTTTGAAAATTCGTTGTTTCAAAGTTGGTTGTCCTTAGAAAACAAGATTCTCACCTGGGACAATCTTCATAAAAAAGGATGGATCGAGCCCGGTATCTGTGCTCTTTGTAAGTTGGGTGAGGACTCTGTCCAACACTTGTTTATTTCTTGCTCCTTCATTAAAACTGTGTATGAATGTCTCTGTGATCGTTTTCACTATCAGCCCCCTTCTTTGATCGGCTCACTCAGCTCGTTCTTGGAAAGACGGTTTACTGTGTATTCTAGACACTCAGATTGTAGCTACCTTCCTTTCTTTATTATCTGGTGCGTCTGGAACGAACACAACCATTGTCTATTTGAAGGAAAAAAATCTATCGATCCTTGGCATGATACACCAGATTGAATACTTCACTTAGCTGTATCCGGTGGAAAGAGTAAAGATCAAAAAATCCAGGATTGTAGGACCTGACCCAACTCTAGTTTTCCCCTATGGCTTCTTTGATGGGGCAGCTGCTGATTACAAGGGTGGAGCGGGGTTTTTTTTGGCTCTGAATGAGTCCCATACTTTTGAGTTTGCAATGGGGGCAGGTATTTGTACAAATACTAAAGCATAACTTATGGCTATTTGGGCTTTGTTGTCTGTGGCAAACATCATGGGGATTCCACTGCTGAATATTTTTGGAGATTCAACAGTTATCATTAACTGGGCAAACCTTCATGCCTCACTAGATCCTCCAAATTTGAGTCACTGGTGTATGGACACCAGAAGACTGATCTTCTACTTTTCTCTCCCGTCTTTCAACAATACATATCGAGAACACAATCAGCTTGTAGACAGGCTATAAAAAAAAGCCCAATCTTTGGCTCCTGGATGTGGCTCTTTCTTTGAGTTTTTTCATGACAATTTGGTCATGACTGATTCCTTTCAGCTCTTTTGAGCATGGTGCAGGAGCATTGCTCCCTCTTTTTTCAGCACCTTATTCATGTTTTTTTAGTTATATGGAGTGGGCTTTTTTTATTGCAGTTTCTGCACATCTTGTATCCTCGATATGTATGATTGTTAGGAGCAGGTCATGAAATCAAAGACTTTCTGTTTCAGGGTCATTTATTGACCTCCAGTCCTTATGAGCGATGTTCTACTTCCCTCTCCATTGCTTACTCAAAATTGTTGATATTGTTTCCAGCCACTTGCTTGAATCAACATACTCTATATGTATTGATTGAATGTGCCCCATTAGTAGGGATGTATTTCAGATGTCCTTTGATTCATCAATGAAACCATAAAATCTACACAGGTAAATACCAACCTAATTTTAAAAAATATTTTATATCTTCCCATAAGCTCTTAACATTATGCTTGGAATTTCAAATTTACTCTCCTCGTCAAAAAATAAATTTGATGACGGTTTTGTATTTTTCATGCCTTTTATGCAAATTCATGAATGTCAAATTGCTTTGCATTTTTATTTGAAACACCATCTTCGGAGGCATAGTACACACTAGGTTAGGCTTCCTGAGCACTAACATTAATATGCATGATTTTGAGTATCTACCTTGTAAATTTTATGGCACTATCTTGCGGCGCCCGAGCATACTGGATTGGTTTGGTTTGTACAGATCATATAGTTAATGCTATTTTCATTAATTTGAGGTTTTGCAGGTGGACTGCTCTTCGAAATGAGTAACACTTTTTGGAGTTGAGTCTTAAACTCATAGCCTACTTAGTATTGCTATAGACAAAACCAAAGGTCAATTTAACGGTTCTTATTTTCCCATACAAGTAGACATTAACCTGTAACCAGTAATCTTACATGTCAAATACTTTCAAATTTGAAAAACATACCCTCTAAAACATCAAATTCCAGACATGCTTAACATCCCTATTTTAAAACCATTACACGATAGTATAAGTATCACAATTTAATATTTTGCTATTAATATATGTATAACAATTTAATGTTTTACTTTTGCTTTGGTTTCCAAAATGAAAAACTCACAACTCAGCTCTCCCATTTAAAAAAAAAATTAATATAATTTTGATTAACTTATTTTTAAAATAATTTTGAAAATTCTATTCCGTAAAAATAAAAGGTTCATTTAACGTTTCTTTTTCCAACCAAAGTGAAAACTCACAACTCAGCTCTCTCATTTAAAAAAAAAATTAATATAATTTTGATTAACTTATTTTTAAAATAATTTTGAAAATTCTATCCCAGTAAAAATAAAAGGTTCATTTAATGTTTCTTTTTCGTCAAAAGCCCATCTCCCTTTTAACTTCGATACCATAAAATAATTCCACACACGTACGTAAATACCAACCTAATTTCAACATATTTTATACCTTCAAATTAATTTTAAATAATTTTATCCTACGCTTGCTCTTCCCATAAGCTCTTAACATCCCTTTGACCAAATTTAATTACAGACACGTAAATTCCTACCTAATTTCAACATATATATTATACCTTAAAAATAATTTTGAATAGTTTTATCCTACGCTTCCTCTCCCATACACTCTTGGCATCCCTTTGACCAAATACAGTCTAATATCGTCATGTTCAATGGAATTATTTCATTTTCCTTTCCTTTCAAAAACGGCTTCAAAGAATATTAAGATTCAGAAAAAATAAATTAACTTCCCTGTCCAACAGAATTGGTTGACGTATGATATCACAATTACAAACCATTACTTTTTTGTTCACGTATGATATCACGTTTGCATTAATTTTTCTTCAGTGGACAGCCATTTGGATCGCCCAGAAGACAGACAGCTTCTTCATTTCAAAGTAAAACACGTCGACTATAGATGAATATGAACATGTATGTATTCGGATTTCGAGCCTGATTTCTGAAGAAGAAGTAGGTGGGCTGCCAGCGAAATTGTGCTGAGCAGCATGTTCATAATGAATTGAATTGAATTGAATTGGGTCTGTAATAAAACATGCCCCTGTTTATAGGAGGCAGTAAAGAAGAAAAATCTCACTATTTTGTGCCTGAAATAGAAAGGAAGAAGAAAAATGGTTACTCAGGGGGTTCGGTTGCAGGAAATTCTACTGCAATTCCTACAGTATTCTTTGATTGTGTCGGCTCTGATTGCGGGAGTTGTGGGCTATTACACTTGGTCTTTTAAGAGAATGATCGTCACATATGGCGTGGGAGTGTTCTTCGCCCTGTTGATTGCGGTGCCTGATTGGGAGTTCTTCAAACGCCATCCGTCTGGGTGGTGTATTCCCATGGCCTCTGATACTCAGAGCGCCACTGCCCAGAAGGCCAGGTTTGAGATTCTCAACAACTCGCCCAATTATGCTCAGAGGTATGAATCAGTTTTTTGAACCCCTTCCGTTGTCTGTATTTGTCTTTGTTTGATTGCCCTAAGGACGTCTGAAAAAAATTATATGCCCCCCAGATGGGTCACTTAATTATATGCCCCCCAGATGGGTCACTTACAGTAGCAGGGTTTATTGCAGAGGGCTTGTATTCATCTGTTTTTTTCTGATTTTGATGACAATCAGGATGTCTCAATTGTAATTCCATACTTACTAGCATACTTATTAGGCATCCATGGGATCGTGGTGGCTTGGAGTTCCATCCACTCTGGCCGGTTATGAATTCTTGATCATCACAGTTTAGTCACTTATAACTTTGTTCAATTTTGCTCAAAGTGGTATTAGGCATCCATGGTATTTTCGTGGCTTGTAGGTTCATCTACTCTGGCCACTTACGAATTCTTGATCATCACAGTTTTAGTCACTTACAACTTTGTTCAATTATGCTTAGGAATTTTGGAGCATCACGATTCAATTTTGCCCAAAGTGGTATTAGGCTTCCATGGTATCGTTCTGGCTTGGAGGTCCATCTACTCTTGCCGCTTATGAATTCTTGATTATCAAAGTTTAGTCACTTACAACTTTGTTAATTTTGCTCATAGTGGTCTTTTATATCCATGGGATCATCGTGGTTTGGAGGTGCATCCACTCTGGCCTGATGAATTCTTTGATCATCTTCTTTGGTCATCCCTTTGATTATCTTCTTTGATCATCACAATTTAGTCACCTACAATTTTGATCAATTTTGCTTAGGAATTTTTGAGCATCACGATTCAATTTTGCTCAAAATTTTCAGTGACCCGGGGCATTCTCCAAATCACCTTCCCTGAAAGGTGTGAACAAGTCACTCAATCAGATAAGTACATCTCAGATACCCATTGGCCTGCCACTGCATACCCAAAAAGAAGGTCCCAGAAAGAGCACTAGCTGGGGGGGCTTTTTGAAGTTGCTTTTGACTCCTAGAAGGTCCCCCCTCACTGGAAGGTGCAAGGGTTCACTGGTTCTGAAATGCCATTGCTTCTAAAGCAAAGTCGTACACCAGCTTTACTGTGTTGTTCCCTTTTGAAATGCCATGCTAATAAGAACCTTTGGCCCTTATGAATTTGTACAATTGATACCACATAGGTTGCTAGCACCATCATCAAAGAATACACACACAATTTGACGCGACCATCATCAAAGAATACACACACAATTTGACGCGACCATCATCAAAGAATACACACACAATTTGACGCGAGATGTCTAGAGGTGTTTTCAAGTTGGAATCAGTGATGGGTGAGTTTGATCATTTTATGGGCAATGTCTCGTCCATCTGACATATTCTTGAATTGACGGAATTTTAAAATATTTTTCACATCTGCTAAATAATTCTGACAACTCAAAGCTTTTGTCATTTTTAAATACAAAATGCGAAATGTAAGTACCCTCTTTCTCCTTTCCTGAAGGTGTTTGTTGGAGCACCGTGCTTGGGTTCAAGCAGAGCTTCAGGGAATTTGGCTCAGCTTTCCTAGCGACCCCCATCAATCAACCCTGATCAGTGTCTACCACTGAGCTACATGTCCCTTTCATGCTGGGCACCTTTATCAGTTCAATATCAAGGTGTGGATTGCTAACTCTAACATCCTCTTTGAAGCCACACTTTAGCTCAGGCCTCCAGGCCACCCCATAAATAAACCTCAACGTCTGGGTGGGATACGATATTGAAAATTGGACGGGCTAGGCATGAAACCCATAATCTGTCCCTAGCTGATGGGTTGCTCTACCACTAACCTGCATGCCCCTTTCATACTGAGCAGTGGCACCCTTACCAGTTCAACTAAGTTTTGATGAGCGAAATTCTACTTCCACAACTACCAGGTTCTTCCTCCAATCTTGAGAACTCCCAGATCACTGAAAATATGTAAGTGGCACGGTGCTGACCTCCTAACTTCTAAGCCACTGTGAGAACATGCGGGTGCCTAATATGCATGGAGCTACATTTAAGCCCTCAGGTTTTCCAGCTTTAAAAAAACAAGAGATAAATATATCCTCTTAGAAAAAAAATCATAACTTGAAAGCCAAATGGAAATTTGATGTCTTTACCTGTTCAGTGCTTTTAAGGGGAAGCAACTTTTTTGTTGTATTTCAATTTTCATTTGAAGGGAAAGAAAATTCTAGCCCTTCTTTGATGGGTAAAGTGCCTTGTGAAGGGCAGAAGATCTTACAATTTGTCTCACAGCCATCGACTAGCTTCTGAAAGAGGGCCTACATCGTTAATTTCCAATACATGAATACCTCAGTAGCAAACAATAGAATCATTGAACTCTTCCAATATGGTTATCCTTCAGAAGAAAGCTGTTACACTAATCTCTTAAAGTAAGCCATGGTAAGCACAAAGCGCCCTAGGGTAGAGAGGCATAGGTACCCCAATGCCCATTGTGGATTTGGAGTATACTCTACTTTGGTGTTGGTTGTGGTTGCAAGTCAGATAATCCCTTGGATATTTAGTACTAACCATTTGGCAACTGCCATTTAGAAAAACTAATTAACTTTCCTAGCATCTACGCTAGACCAATGTTAAGCGATTGACATCTGAGGAATAGGATTACACTTCCTGATATTCTGTTTGAAACAACATAAAATTTGAAAAATGTCAGCTGTTTTATGGCATCTAACAGACCATGCTTCTATGTTCTTTCATAAAACCATGTTGAATGCCCTTTCAAGCTATAAATCATTTTGAATTTTCTTTGGTGCTCTGAAGTTGGAGACATTTGAAGTCTCTTATTTAGCTTCTAAAGGGATTCTTCCAAATATATAATCAGGAGAATGATTGATGAAAGGTTAGGAAGGCTATTTTTTAATCAGTACTTTATATCCAGCACTGTAGGCACATAGAGGTTTGCAATGGTCCTTCGATCCTATTTGGCAGTCTAAACAAATTTATAGAGCTATGCTGTAAAATAGAAGCATTTTACTAGGTTTTGCATGACAAACATAAACCTTGCAGACACCATGAGGAACGCCAAGGTCTGAGTACAATCTTAAACACTTAATATTGTAATGAATTCGATGTGACAGGCATATAGATTCGTATTGTTCTTGAGTTTCATTTTTATGGGTAAACAGTATATGGTCATAAGAGAAACCTAGCTTCGGAAAATAGAGTAAGCTAAACTCTAGACCATTTGCACCTAAAATCTGGCTAGTTTTCTGGCCAAAATTCGGCGGAAATTGTTGAAAAAGGTAGTTTTCAGTCATTGGAATCGCATAATCTGGGTGCCCCAAGGGTAGTTTTCAATAACAAATCGTGTTGCCCGATTTCGGCCAAACTTACATGAAAAGGTGTAAATAGTCTAGAGATTAGCCAACTCCGTGGAAAATATCTGGCACATTAATCTTTCATACAGAGATGTGTCTGCTAGACTTTGTTTATTTGTTATTTGTTTATTGATTTGACTGCTTGGTTTTTTTTGTTTTTTTTTCATAAGGCAAAAAAATTGCTGCAATGCACTTCCCTTAAATATAAACTTATTTATACTATGTTTTCAACTTATTTATACTATGTTTTCTTTTCTGATTGTTTGCAGATTCAAATTCTATCCACTTCGAATGATTATATTTATTATTTTCTACGGCTTTATCTTCTACAGCACATGGAAGTTCATAAGTAGCTAACAAAAGGTTTTACCGCTTTGACAATGTGGTAATACTTTAGCCACATAGGTGTTGCAGTAAACTATGAACTCATTTGGCATTCTAGTACCACATCAAGAGCATGTGGGCAATAAATGTTATTTTATGTAAGATTTTCGTCTTTTGCTGCTGCAAACTCTTTATATGCCTTCATTAAAATAGCAAATCATGTGAAAAAAATATTGGGGAGACAATTTCTCCTTTCCACATGAGTGTTGTATGAACCTGCACAGTGTTATATTCTTATACATGTTTTGTCTTACTGTTGAATCATTTTCATATTCTTATATCATTTTCTATTCAAGTTGTTGATTAAGATTCAAACCTAATTTCATAATTTCATGTTTATTAGACAACCATATTCTTATTATGATTTAAAAGATTTAAACTTTTTGCTTATAAATTTTCAGTTGACTGATTTATTCATTCACGATTTCTCACAATGCCTTATTTCCCATTCACGATTTCTCACAATGCCCTATTTCCCTAAGTTAGTGCTGGCTAACCATTTCAATTATTCATTCACGATTTCTCACAATGCACTTTCACTATGCCCTATTTCCCTGCACTTAAGTGAGTGCTTGCTAACCACCATTTCAATTATTCATTCACGATTTCTCACAATGCACTTTCACTATGCCCTATTTCCCTGCACTTAAGTGAGTGCTTGCTAACCATTTCAATTCTTAGTGACTTTAGAATAATAAAACTAAATATGAGAATGAAAAAAATCCATACAGAGATATAATAAATAATATAATAAATAAATAAATACATTGATGCAATTTTATTTATGAGTTTTGGAATCTAACTTAATGCAACTTATTTGATATAACAATGTTAAATTAATATAAAAATAGAAACTACAATAAATTAATGTTTTTTAATGATATTTTTTTGTGGGCAATAAAGCTGAATATAAAAAATGTATAGTTTCTTGTTTTTTTTAAAATGAAAAAAGAAAATTAGAGCAAGCTAATTTTCATGTAATACCCTTACAACATAATTAAGGAAGTCAAAATATTTTTATCTTAATATGCTTAAGATGTAAGATTAAATATTGTAGATGTAAAGTTCATTTTTTAAGTGTGAAACAATTGTGAAAGCTTAGTGAACTAACTCCTTTATGGAGTAAAAAAAAGATGATGAAGAAGAAAGAAAGGGAAGAAGAAAGAAAGTGAATAGAGCTGAAGCACTCAAGTACTATTGAGATCAATATTTGTACCTTATGAAAGCTTAAAAAAAAAGGTTTCAATACATAAAAACATGTCGTAGTTGCCAAAGAGAATTATGCCTTTATTATCACAAGTTGTAGGAAAAACAAAGTCTCCATACATATTAGGAGCAATGTAGTAGTTGCTGAAGAGAATTATGCCTTTATTATCACAAGTTGTAGGAAAAGCAAAGTCTCAATTCATCTTAGGAGCAATGTAGGAAAAACAAAGTCTAAGAGCAAAGTAGAAAAAACAAAGTCCAAATACATCTCATGAGCAATAATATAAGGTACAAATCACTTTGTTGGATGTGGCAATACTAGTCATGACTCAACAAAACTAATCCAAAGAGAAAAACACGCTAACTCACTAATTTAATAATACAAATCAAACCAAAAAAATCTCCCTTCTTCCTTACATACAATATAGGAAGTGAAGGAGAGAAAAGAGAAAAATATTAAATATAAAATTAGCTTCTAAAAATATAACACTTTTTTCACTTAAAATAACTATTTTTTTATGCATTTTATAGGAAAGACTTTCTTATAATTAAGTCTTGAAGTCTTCAATTACTTTTTTTATGCAATTTGAATACTTTTTTCACATAATCCACGAGATGTAGAAGAGTTGCTGCCGGGTTATGATTAAGACGCCCCCTAAGCTGAAAGGTCATCGGTTCTAATCTCGTCGGATACCAAAAAATCCAACCATGTTAAGGGTTGGTGCCGTCCAGGTGGTTGGTGGTTTCTTAGCCAATGGCAACCCTGCTAGTAAGGGAGGTTCCACCACTTTGCCAACAAAAAAAACACTTTTTTCACTTAAAATAATTACTTTTTTTAATGCGTTTTTAACACCTTTCTTACTTAAAATAACTACTTACTTTTTTAATGCACTTTTTAAAGGACCTTTTTAATGCACTTTATAAGAAATAATTTCCTATAATTAAGTTTTAAAGTCTTAAAGGCTTTTTTATGCACTTTATAGGAAATAATTTCCAATAATTAAGTTTTAAAGTCTTTAAGGCCCTTTTTAATGCATTTTATAGGAAATAATTTCCACTAACTAAGTCTTAAATTCTTAAATAACTTTTTTGAAAGCATTTTTTAACATGGCACTTTTTAAAGGCCCTTTTTAATGCATTTTATAGGAAATAATTTCCTATAATTAAGTCTTAAAATCTTAAATTAATAGAGAAATAATTTAGAACCATGATTTTAGGTGTTTAAAATAAAGAATTAGGTTAGTAAGTTTATTTTTAGGAATGAATAAGGTATGGGAATATAGAAATGGATGATGATAATTTGAGGAAAGGATAAGGTTTAGAAAAATAGGGAAATGTATTAGGTTTTTAAATAAAGAATTAGGCTAGTAAGTTTATTTTTAGGAGTGGATAAGGTATGGGAATATAAAAATAGATGAGGATAATTTTAGGAAAGGATAAGGTTTAGAAAAATAGGAAAATGTGTTAGGCAAAGATAGTAAGGTTTATTGCTTCTAAGTTATTTCACCACAAAGTCAAAGGTCAACTCAAGGTCAAATGAGGGATCATCAAAGAGATTGCTTCAATTAAGGTCATATGCAAGCCTCGAAGGGCTTAAGATTGTATTTTAATAGTTAATGTCTCCACATGGGATCCACCTCAAATATGAAATCACCTCATCAATTGAACTAGTTTCCAAAAATAACCGTATTACTAATCATGGTAGTTGCCAAAAATAACAATTATTGAAAATAATAGTTTATTAGATTTGCCCAAAATTGAATCTCATAGTATATCTTCCCAAAGGGTGTCCAAAAATGTGATCAAATTGTGTAAAATATAATACTACAACTCACCTTGATCACACTATGTTGGGATCTTCAACCTCCCATACTTACTTTGAAAACTACATTGAATTTTTAAGTACAAGGCATCTATTGTTGCTATATCACCTGTCCATGCATACCTAAGATATATGCTCTACCTACACCTATAGAAAAAAAAACCTATCTAAAGTCTTTCCAACCATCTATCAAGTGATAATAAAGACATGCAACCATGTAAGTTTGAAAAGTACTTTGTGAACCCTCGATGTTGTGTCAGTGGATAGACTAACCAGTCCACCCATTATTGTAGTCATGAATTGATGTTGATGCCGAAAGTTGAATTTTGTAACATTGAACTCACACCAAATGATAGGCATGGATATGTATAGTAGATTAACACTTAGATTTACATTAGAGGAAATTTGAGGTCTAAAATGGGCCTCTTAAGGAAAATAATAAAATAATAGTTAAAATAATAAAAATAATAGTTATTAATTTTGGAGGAAGATTGAAAAAAACTACTTTTTTTGTTCGTATTTTCAACATATCTCCTTGTTTTTTTACTCAAATTATGAGCAGAAGAGCTCGTTGGATGCGGAATTAAATTCCGCATCCAACGAGTACCCACACTGCATACTTTTGACGGACCCCGCTACCCAAAAAATAAGAAATACCTGAAAAACGTGATGATGACATCATCATCATGTTTTCAGGTATTTCTTATTTTTTGGGTAGCGGGGTCGGTCAAAAGTATGCAGTGTGGGTACTCATTGGATGCGAACTTAAATTCTGCATCCAACGAGCTCTCCCGCTCATAATTTGAGTAAAAACATAGAGAGATATGTCGAAAATACGAACAAAAAAAGTAGTTTTCTTTTATGACAAATATGTCAATTCAACCATTATGGTTGAGTCATTTTATTGAAATTCTATGGGTTCTTGAATTCCAACTCACAAAATTTATTGTTGGCACATTTTCTTATTTTATAAATATTGTTGAACAAAATATATGTTTGCTACTAACCATGTGTCTATTGGGAATGTGAAAAATCATCCTTGTTGAAGAAGAATCTCTATTTCAAGTATCTTTGTTGAAGAATATGGTTTAGTTGTTGAGACTGAGTTCCTAGATCCCCTCAGAGAGAAGTCTCGTATTTGTTTCCAAAGAGGTAGTTTGGTGGATTGTCACCCACTTGCTTCGGTCATATCACTCTACTAGTCCAGGTTCTCGCACAGGAAGCCATGAAATGGGATGGTGACCCCATAATAAATGGAGATAGACATGAAATTAGTAGTGGGAAGCATTGAGGTTCTCAGAAGAGGTAGTTCTGAGAGTTTCTAAACTGATTGTGCTCTTCTTATGGGAGGAACATTGCCCTGTTGAAGCTAGTTTCCCAAATTTGAGATAATTATTCTCTCATTTTTTATTCATGGTGACTGATTTATGCTATCTTTATGTTCATGGTTTAATGTTAAAGGATAATCTTATATCATCTATCATATATTTTTATACCTGATGTTAATCATATGGTTGATTGAAATATAATTTTCAGGTGAATGTATCTTTGTTGATATTTGAAGACCCTATAATGGGGATTGAATATTGATCCTTGCTACTAGTCTTGGTTCTTGCATAGGAAATTGGGAAATGGGATGGTGATATCTTGAGGAATGAGTTAGGTGAAGGGAGTCACATCCCATAGGTAGTGGTGATAGACAAGAAAGTAGTAATGGGAAGTATTGTGGTTTCTCGGAAGAGGAGTTCTAAGAAAGACTGCTTGAAAACTAAATGTAGTGATCCTTTTGAAAGTTGTAAAGCTTGTATGTAATATGCATCTAGGACGATGCAAGGTTTAAGAGGGAGGGGATGTAATACCCCATGTGTTAATCCCCTAATATATGTAATTTGATCAGGAACCACGAAAATAGTATGGGAGGCCTAGATCCAGAATGTGAGGGGGAATGGGGACATTCCTAGCACTTTAGAACTTGTTTGGTTGATCTTGGTTCATATTTATGCCTTTATGGCTTTATTAATTCATTATCACCCAAACATTGTACAATAGACCCAACTTTTGTAACTCCTTTGTGGAGGTTACACTTGGTTTTGTAACTCCCATTTGCACAAGTTTTCCTTCACTGGTTATTTTTAGCCTTAACACCTAAAAAGTTGTGAAATGTGTAAATACTTGTGTAAATCCTTGTGTAACTCTTTTGTAAATCCTTATGTAAATCCTTGTGTAACCCCACCTTTTCTATTTTGGGAAGATGCCTTGGCTTGCGTGACAACTCACCTCACTAATTTTGATTCATCTTCATGGATGATGTGTCCACACATGACTTTGAGTTTGGTGGAGTGGCTTGGAGTCACTCTCGTTGAAATTCAAATTACTTGGGTTGGATTAGAGTTAACCTCTTTTGTTTGAATTAACCCCGTTAGATTGACTCAAGTTGGATTACCTTTGTTTGGTTTGACGCCATTGAGTTAGAATTACCTTCTTTGGTCTATAAATCCAGGTTTGATATCCTTGGTTTGGGGTGGTTGTATTTCATGGTTATTTTAGGTGGTCATTGATTATGGTTGTTCATACCTTTGATGGTGAGAGATTGGTAAGCTTGTGAGCTTGGGAAACTAGGAATGCTCTGTTATGTGAATGAATTTTGTGCTTGAAGCATTGCGATCTTGTATGATGTTTGCGATAATCTTGGAAAAATTCGGTGTAGTTTCTTTGTTTCCACTACTTGGCTCTGTCATAGACTTGCATAGAAATATTGATTGTGAATGACGATATCCCAATGGCCTATGGGGTATGGATTACCATTGCACCTAGTAGTGGGGTGGAAGAAGAAGTATGTGGCGAGAAATAGAGTTTTGGATTCTCAAACTGATACTTGAGCTATGCTTGAGTGCACCTCTATTATGGATTTGTGGCGCTAGCTTGAGGGTGTCCTGTCAAAGTGAGATCTAACTAGGCAGTGCCAAAGGCTGGGTGGAACGTGGTCCGGATGATTCCAATTGCGCATTGATAAGATACGAATGTTTATTTAATTTAATTGGACATGACCTGATTTATTTATGGATGCACATGAATTTTTTGATGAAACGTATGAGTTATTTGTGGAAGAAATTTCTCACATAATTCAATCTATTTATGCAAGTAAATTTTATAAAGGAATTGGAAACTAGTTTTTGGGATTTTATGCACAAATTGTTTGAGAAAATAATTATTTGGTATCTATGATACAAAACTGATATTTATTCCCATGTTCATTATATAATATGTATTTTTATGGTACGATAACCTCTGAATGGATTAATACACTTCTCTTTGATGCTTCTACCTTTTATTAAGAAACTAGTTCTTCGATCAGACTGTTTGGCATAGTTTGGAGACTTGGCACATGGAATATTTGTAAAAATGTGTGAGTTTTCATTTTATACTTATGTATGATAAATAATCTTGAAATGTGTGTGAGAATGTGAGTATAAATAGATCAATTTCCAATTTCTAACTCCTTCAATGAAATTATTTTGAGTAGATTTGTGAATTTGCATATGAAGTGTTTGAAAAAACTTTTAATGAGATATACCTCTGTTAAGAATGATAAAACATTGTTATTTATATTTGTAATTGCATTTAAATGATTGTATAAGTTGTGGATTTAATTATACTAGTTATTCCTAGAATTACTAGTTATTTTAGATGAGAAGAATTAACTAATTTTGAGAGTTTTTTAATGGAATGTATATGGGTGGAAAGCTATAGACATACGAATATAAGTGACCCATAATATGATTTCCATGAGCTACAATAGTAATATATTTATCTTTATTTTTCATTTGGAAAGTTAAATTAGAAACTAGGTACCGTTGCAGTGAAATTGGTAACTAGTCTTTGGATTCGAATCTTTGTTCTAGTAAAAGATGATTGTAAAACCATATGCTCTATTATTGGTACTTTAATTATTCTGTAGATTTTTATTTTCCATATTTTTACCTTCACCTTTGTATGCCTTGAAACTCGGTAAGATAGGTTTGATTGAATTCATGCCAGTGTTTATTAGCTAGTTTTACTCATTGAACTTGAAATATTCTCCGTTTATCTACTAGGATCAGATCCACAAAAGTATTCTTTTTTTGGTATGTGCATGCTTAAATATGTGTATAATGATTGTAATTTCAATTTTTGGTTCATTGGCATGGTTGTGTGTTGAATTTGTGCAAGACTAGTTGTTAGTATTGGACAACTAGTTAACTAGTTCTTGTGGAATCATTTTCATAATTACTATGTTTAATTAATTGGAAAATGGTAATTAGGCATGATTTACATGTTATTAGGTGTTAATTAGCCATTGGAATTGATAAACAATGGTTAAGTGATAAAAAAATGAAATTATATTAAGTACCATCAATTGTGCGCTAAGTGTCGTTAAGTATCATAATCGGAACACTATTTACTAGTTAAGCATGATTAAGAGTAAATGGCCTTTATAGGTGCAATTTATATATGAAATGGATTGGAATGGATATGCGATGTTTCTAGAAGGTGTTAGTAATCCTTATTAGCCCTTGGATCATACATTGGAATAGTTATTGAATTTATTTTAATTTATTGGTAATTAAAGGGACTTTGTCGTGATTAAATCTTGAAAAATGAAAATTAATATTTGTTTAACTAATACGATGTGCTAAAATGATATAATTATCCATATATATATATAATGATATGTCCCTCATATCCATTGATATCCTTTGGGGACATTACAAAGCACACTAACCTAACCATTCTTCTCAGTTCAGTCATGGGTCTCTATTCTCTTCTTTTGAAAATTCCCTCTCCTTCTGGTCAACCCAAGCCTCAATCTTAGGCTTTGACGGATGTCACATTCCCATTTGACACAAATCCTAGTCCCAACAACAGAATAATTTGTTGGCACAATTCTATTTCAACTGAGGTTCACCTAAACAACACACCACAAAATGCCAAGATACTTGCACAAAAGGGTTTGTACCTTTCGACATCGCCTGTGAAGTAGATGAAGTCTCACCCGAAGTACCTATAGGAACTGTAGGAACTAATTTTATGCAACAATGAAGGGGAACAATCCAACATTCTTAACCTTCAACATACTAATAATCCAAAGCTTTGGCATGACAAGAACTTCGACATGCCATAGGATTCAACATATAACATTTAACTAACTACGACATGTAATCCTAAAGTATGCAATGTTTATCTCATTCATAAATTCCTTTACTAAACACATTTGTTTTTCATCTTGTGCAGTAGTAAACAAAACAATTTAACATATCATAACATCACACACACATTCAACACCATCATTTTTACATGGAATCCCAAGCTGGGAGAAAACCAGGAAAGCTTTCTTCTTATTAATGAGTCATAGTAATTAAACGCTTCATGGATATGCACACAACCTGCATATCGTTACATCCTCCACGCAAATCTCTCATATCAAATCTCCACAGTTTATAAATTCAACACATAATAAAAAGCCCCTAAAGTTGCAAAGACTGTAACTAATTATCCAAAATGTGTAACACCAAAATTCCCAAACCATTACATATTTATAGGATTTTGATACCCCTTATCGTTGTGCCCACTACCCATACTTATCAATGTAAGTGGACATAAAAATATAACTGCCTAACTAACTATGTTGCTTGACATCTTCAAAACACTCATTTTCCTATTTTGTTGGTCTCTTCATCGGAGTTGACCCTTTGGAAAACCAGTTCGCTGCAACCTTGTTCACACCAAAACTGATTTTCCAAAAATGTACCAAAACTTACCAAAAATTTCTAGGGTGAACATAGGCATACCATTACTTTTAGATGTTTATGTACTAGAGGGTAGGTAGTCACCCTAGGATCTATATTTGAGCTTCAGTCACTTGTCAACAATACCATTAGTGTGTAACCCTCTTATGTCAAAGATATAAATATTGGGAAGAGCTTATGGTGACCCAATGTGAAACTTGCATGATATACAAAGCATCCGATAAAGTGTATTTGGCATGCACTTTTAGGATGAGCGATATGCATGGCACCATTTCTCTTGTGCTGAATTTGTTGGATTATAGAGCCAAAGTGGTGAGTGTGAGTATTATTGGTGTGAAAAGTTCAAGATGATATAAAAATGTCCTCATGATTATGAAGAAGAAGACAAAACATGCATTAAAATAATGGCCTACGCTTTTAGTCTTTTTTCCTTGGAATAACAATCTCTAACTATTTTGAAATTTGTGATAGTAATTTTTAGATACAACCAATAGTTGTAAATATAGAAAAACAAATTAAATATTTCAATATTTTCCAAAACATGGAAACCATTTGAATTTAGTTTACCTTGCTTCTCTTGAATTGGTATATTCAACAGAGGGATACACTCCTAGGTTTTCAACAAGTTATCAACTAGGATAGATGCTTCCTTTACTAATGATGTTGGTCTATGCACGACTATTGAGATTCACTTAACTAAATAAGCATTGGCTCAGATGCTCTTAAGCTGCCTTAATTTTCTAGATTATGTATTTCAAGATCCTTGGCAAGTGTAGGTTCAGGAAAGAAGGGATTAGGGTTGTGGAAAGTTTTGACCATATATGTGTTGTAGCTTGGGAAAACACAACTACTACATAGGAGTTACAAGGTGGTGTACCAATGCATGTACAATGTAATAGAAGGAAATGCACAAACTAACACAACTACAATATAATAGAAGGTGGTGCACCAACTAACACAACTTACTAAAAGCGTCATTAGCATTTAATGTTGGAAGAAGTAATGCTAAATAATTTTTGGCATTATTTCGTTTCATAAAAAGTAGTCCATAATTTTCACTTTAACCTAAGTTTTTCTACCAAAAAAGGCACTCTGCCTTGACATGAGGCCAAATAAGAGTACAAAATGGGTGATTGGATTGCGTAAAAGATATTGATAAGAAAAACCTAGTTGCATGCATGAGAGAATAATACTACTTACCAAGAGAAGATAATGAATCCACAAAGGCAAGACACGTAAAAGATATTGATAAGAAAAACCTAGTTGCATGCATGAGAGATAATAGTAATTACCAGGAAAAGATATTGAATCCACAAAGGCAAGATGCGTAAAAGGCTAGTTAGAATCTTGCAACAAAAGGAACAATGAAGGTCAATGAAAACAACTAATCTCTCTGATATTCTCTACACAACAAATCCTTCCCATTCATGCGTCTTAGTTTAAATCTCCATTCTTTTACTTAAAACATGGTTGATGTTGTTTATAACTGAAGTGTGTCTATACAAATAAAAATTAAATCCCTTGTAGTGTTATCGGTTTGTTGACATGCTTCCACTTTTTGTGGTAGATTCTGACGACGTCTTCGGTATACTTAGGATTCACTGATGGTGCCAGCTGCCATACCTAGAACTTAGCTTTGGCTGCTTGGGTTATCTATACACCTGAGGGTCATGTGGTGTCTTCAGGAGGTGTGTGTCTCTGACCATCATCAGACAATGTTGTTGAATATAGCGTCGTGATTGAACTAGTACGTGATGCCATTTATAATGGTATTCGATCTCTTGAGGTCCACCTTGAC
The DNA here is from genome assembly GCA_001517045.1 of Pseudotsuga menziesii. Taxonomy (NCBI): domain Eukaryota; kingdom Viridiplantae; phylum Streptophyta; class Pinopsida; order Pinales; family Pinaceae; genus Pseudotsuga; species Pseudotsuga menziesii. The sequence goes on along the minus strand of LPNX010941025.1, from coordinate 253,589 downwards.
TCACAACTAGTTGTGTCACGGTTATATGGTTTGTACCGTATATGTGATCCTACTTTATTATGAAGGTTATTACGGCTAAGATTGTTAGAACGACAATTTGACTACATAACATACATTCATAGACCTAGGATTTACAATCATGTTGTCGATTTATATACAAATTACGTTTTGGAGTGGCATTTGTCACATCAATAATGAAGCATACACATTTCATTCACATTAAACACACATGTAAATACATCAAGCCAATCACTGTAAGTTTTTTATTTCTGAATATAGTTCAAAATGGTGTCACAGTACAGCATGTCATGATACAAAAACGAGGCTTCAAGCCACCAAAAAATATGCAGTCGATACAAAAGTCTATCTAGGAATCCATGCCCGTGGACCTAGGTGATGATCATGATAAAAAGCAATTGCATTGGCCAACAGCCGGAATAGTCTAACCCATAGATGGGGTACCCCTATTACATGTCTCCACATAGCCTCGGGAAAGTCCTCGACTTGCACCATGGGTACCCTGTGTGTCAACTTGGAGAAGTCGCCATGTATGTTTTGGAGCATACGCTCTGCATCTACATAGATCATCTCATCCCCTCATCCCCTCCGACGATATCGAAGGAATCCATCTGACCATCTCAGACCCACACATGCACACACATGATCAATGTCACTATGTGATACCGCCAAAAAACATGTTTTTGATCTCCTTATATATCAAAAATACAGAAAAATAAAACAATTCAAAACACATTTGGGATTTTACCTATATCACCATATGCGACCCCTGGTGGTAGTGGCATGTTTAGGTCTCTGCAGAAGTCGATCCTTGCATAGGGATAGTCATCCATGGAAATGATTTGTCGTTGCCACCAGTGGTAGAAGTCTGGTGGGAAAGGAATGGGTGTATGAAATCCCCCTAACTTCCACATCACCCATGCCCAATGGGTTTGGGCTAGTTCTCATAGACTATGAGGAGGAACCTCAACTCAAGGGATGAGGCCCAGTACCATCTCGAAGAAGAAAGTGCTAAGTATGCTAACAAATATGAAGCTCTTTATCCTGCCCAACTTGCAATCCGTTAGTTGTTGTTTCATAGCACTCAACAATGATGTGCTCCAGTCATACACTGTAGGTCACATACACTCTACCGAATAGAACATGAGAGGCTTGGAATCCCGATGAAGTGATGCCAAACCTGTTATCCTAGATAGTACCGAACTATCACCTTGAGACTAAGTCTCTAGATGACATTCACCGGAACCTGAATTGCCATCTTCTCTGTATCCAGAAGGCAATATAAGGCTATATACTCCTTGATGGTGAGCACTCCACCTACTCCATGATCTAGTAAGTTTACTACCTCCTCACGGCGGGATATTCTGGTAATGAAGTAGATGCCCTCTACTTCTAGTCTCAATGGCATACCATCTAGTTGAAAAGCCTTTGTGTTTGGGTCCCAGTAGTCCACAAACATTTGAAGAAGTCTTGCTTGGGCCCTCAAACCCCCAAGCTTCCAGAAAGTTTGCAATCCACATATTTCTAAGGCTTGTTAAGAATTTATGTCTCAATGGACTTCCCTATCCACATCCTCATGTTCATGCTCTCTCCATTCCATAACCATCCTGCCAAGAAACATCCAATTTTTATGATATTTTTCCATTGAACTGGGGATACCCGTCCCCATACGTGACTTTTCTTCGTAACAATAACATATGTACATGGAAAGGATTTGCTTTTCCTGCGTACATTAGGCCCTATACACGACCCTATAGTCTGTGACCCGCATGGGCCTAATACCCATTTATGGTTGCTCTAAGCTTAAAAATCCACCATGAAAACTGAAAATAAATGCATGGAATAGACGAGGAATGAGATTAGGATCTACATTGTCCTAACGACTCGAGATTTTGTGTCACGTCCCCATCCCTTAGACCGGCGAAGAGGACGCGACGAACACCACATCCAACCAGGCAAACAGCCCCATGAACAGAAACAAAAGAGATCAATGCTGAAGATTAAAAGCTTAACATGATGCATAACAGGAATGCCAAGCATACAAGCATACAAGCATACACAGATGTATAATTCCTCAAAGAATTCAGCGGAAGCAAACATATACATTCCAGCATTCCACATGTTCATCTTAATACATGAAACAATAGATACATTGCAGAGATGAGACAATCAGGAGTACTTATCTTTTAATGGGGAACTCGCCTCGCAACCAGCTACGTCGCTGCAACATTCCACCCAACCGTAGGCCAGCGTGCTCATCAATCTCTCAGCAAAACTGCCACCCTCGAGCTGGGCATGATTCCTCCAAGGATAAGGGTTAATGCAGGCTTATACATAGCCAAGGGGCACAATCAGCAAACCAACACAGCTGGGTTTATTAGGACATCAACAAACCGGCCAAGCCAGCACAGTCCGAAGACCAACCAATGCATACGCGCAACAAAACAATCCCTTCACAGCCCTGTGAAGAAGGAAAAGAAAACCGGGGACAGTCCCAAACGAAAGGTGAGACACAGCTCAAGATCACAAGGCAACTCAGAGTTGTTCTTGGCCCTAACATGGCCAAAACAACTCAGCTGCAACCCAAAACCAGGGTACTTCATCAGCCACAACACACAATGAATGATAGCAGCAATCCACAGTCCCAAAACAGGGAAAACTCAGCCAACAGTTGTGGAAATCAATAGCCCACAGCACACACAATTCCTCAAGGTAACAGCTGGGCAACTTACACAGTCCCAAACAAAGGAGAAGCCAACTCCCAGCGTGGACAGAGGGAAACTCAACCAACGGATTGGAAATCCACAGTGGCCCAAAATGAATTTGAGCACCACAGCCAACAAAACGCAGGGAAGACAACAGTCCCAAAACGTAATCAGTGAGCACGGCTCACAACATGGAAAATGACTCCAATGGTCTGTGCGTGAGAGCAACTTGCACCAGACCCCAAAACACAGAGGAAAACATATGCACGGGCCACAAATAAGTAAGGAAACTTACACATAGTCCCTGGTGTAGGAATGGCTCTTACACCCGAAAATCTTGAGTGACAGCCACGATTCCACCCGCTCACGCGATTCCACCCGCTCTTTGCGTGAGGAAAACCAACGTAGAACTCCCGTGTGTGAGAAGAGCAGAGAGAACAACTCGGTGGTCTTTGCGCGAATGGAAAGAACACCACAACAAGTCGACGAACGACATGAGAGTGAACAGACCAGGAAAGAGTGCGTCGTGGAGAGGATGAATAGACCGAACGGGAGAATGGAGAATGCAGTCGTGGGAGAGTGGAGTGTGCATGTAGGCAAGGACTGACAGTCCTGCCACACCCACTCCCAAAATAATAACTGCCTCAACTACCTCAATCAAGACATTAAAACGGTTGGGTGAGACAAGGGAAGATGGCAATTCAAACAAGGTGGCAACATATGGGTTTTTCCCCCACAGACCAAGGTTGACATCCCCCACCCCTTATCTTTTGGAATCATACCCTTTTCATTCAACATTGCACTGTCGTAGCTGGTTGTGGTTTATATTAATTGATGTGCGTGTTTACAAGATGCCAAACTATAATGTGCCGGATAGCACGATATACCATCGGCAACTATCCCCATTGCCGAAACATACACAACCAAATCGATGGTGGGGCTTTTGCCTTTAGCTCCTCACCATGATTAATTACAATATATACATCATGCAAACAGGGTCAAAACCGGGGTGTGACATTTTGTTTCTCCCAACTCCCTAAATCGACGTTTGAAGTTCGTAGTCCAAATGGCTCGAAATGCACTATTTTGGGTAAAAAACAAAATGGTATGGTAAAAATGTCAATTTTTACTATTTATCAAATTTATTTTTAAATTTTTACCCACTTATCCTATAGTTTGGACTTTTATTAACTCTTTTAAGTTGTTTGTCTTAATATTGTTGTGTAGGGACCCGTTTTGGATGCACTTTCCCTGAGGTTTTGACCCGTTCGTGCCCGTAAAAGGTATAACAATGAACCGACATATAGGATAGGATCACTTTTCCACGTGCATCATGCATTATCCGATGAGCATGTCACCTTAACTATAGGTGCGAACCCACTTTGTGATGTTATAGAACCTTCACACTACGACTAGAAGTGGCATTACGTAAGTGGTAGAGCTTTCCTACTCATGGGTGACCTATATAGATCCCACTTTGCTATTTTGTACCCATGTTGAGTTTCCTCCCTTATGTTTGGGAGTCCCTCGTAGTTCTACCATGTATTTGAGCAAGACAACTCATATTCTTTCTTGAAATTTATGCTGGACATCTCCCATAGGGACTCCCATTTATATCAAGTTGCAATTTCATTTCATGCGTTCGCTTGTCGTATTGAGCTTTATGTTAGCTCCCTGCTCATTTTTGTAAGCCATATATCCTTAGCTTATCTCAATCCTAGCCAAGCAGAGCTTTCCATATATCTTTTGCAGCTTGATTATCCCATACCTAGAGGAGACCCCCCGCCGCCCGAGTATCCTTATCCTGTACATGCTTCCTTGCATTGAACGTAGGTATGTTATCCTGTACATGCTTCCTTGCATTGAATGTAGGTATGTTCCATTGATTGGAACTAATTTGCTTTCCCGTGACACTCGTTTCCTCTCAATTTTGTACTACAAGGAATTATGTTCTTTTTCAAGCTTTCGAATATGAAAAATAGCAAAAAAAAACATAAAAAGTCAGACGAGAAATGATATTACCTTCTATTTGGCAGTTGTTGTGTCGTGTCTCCTTCGAACAGGGCACTGTATATTCCATCTATTGGTTGGGTTATTAATATGACTTTAGGAGTTGTACTCGTTACTATAACTTTTCTCCACCGACTGGTTATGATTCCAGTCCCTTTGGAGCCTTTGTTGATGCCTCCTGTGTTGCAGAGTTGTCCCAATTTCCATGTTGATTCTATGTTGTCTATGAGTCTTCATCTGCCTTATGCTCTTGTCCGAAGGAAGTTTTATCTCAGTCGGCCATTCTTGATTTATCTTGTTTTTGCATGTCAACCATTCTCGATACATTTACTGGTTCATGCACATTTGGTTCATCTGAGTTCTTCCATATTATACAACGTTGTTGTGTACCTCATGTTGGTTGATGGGGGATTCCTTAATGCCCCCCTTCCAACGAATTCCATTCCATCGACTTCAGATCATTTATTCTGGAACAGACATCTAGAGTCCATTGAGTGCCTTGAGACTTGCAGTCATCAGTGGCAGGCTCTCTCACCATCGAAAGATTTGGGAATACATCAATGTCCCCTGATCGATGGAATCTCTCAAGTGTTCTACCTCAACACATCTATTCACACTTGTTTGATTTCACTCGGTACCTTGATTCCCATTACCAATATAGGTGGAATATCTCACACCTGTTAACGATATACATCAATGACTAGTAATCATACGATGGCCCATCATGTTCGACCTTGACACCTTTATTCACATGATGGGACATGTACTAGAAATGATTTGTGTAGAATACCTCTGAGATTCGTGGCATTCCATATATGCTACCTCCTTGATCGTGCCAGTATCTATGAGATATCAGTTCTCATGACCAGATTCCAGTGTACCATCAGATGTATTCATTCAATATGAAAATCTTGTTTTGTACGTGGCGATGACCACATATGACCTATGTCTACTATGTCTCTTCATGGCCATTGTACTATTATGTATCTAGGGACTGCTACACTCCATATTTGCAGTCACATGCATAGATATATCATTGTATTGTACTAATGAGTGGTGGATTTTTCTACCTAGGTCTTCATTACTCCACTTTTGGGACTATTATAATGTATTTCAACCGTCATGTTCCCCTTTGAACTCACACATTAGGGGGAATTTGTTATAGCTATATTTGCCACACTTGGTAGATCATGTTTTTATGGCCTATCCTTGTCCCTATGTAGACTCCTTGAACCCCCTTTACTCATTATTACTTTGATGCTCTGAAAAATCCCTTTAAAAAGTCATTTTTAAGGGTATACACGGGTCACCAGCTTACAACCTGCGTGTACATGGAGCTTGCTCCATTATGACCCGCGTACATCAGGAAATGTGCTCAAAAATAAATATTTGGAGTTTTCCCTTATCAAGTAACAAATAAACTGACTCTTTGCCTTCCATATGTCAGGAAATGATCTGACTTGACCATTTAGTTCTCATTGAGGGGCTATATATTGAGCTACATAGAAGCATTGAAGGAGGAGGACTTGTGAGAGCAAAGAAATTATAATGGAAGTGTGCCCCATTCTTGCATACTTGAGTATGCATCCCTTTGTCCTTGGACCAGTCATTGGTGTTCTTTCCCAAGCTTTCCTTGATATGGAGGATTGAAGTGGCAGAGGCCTAGGTGGAGCACTCGATTTCGATGAGGTGTCGATAGAGGTTGTCATTTGTATATATGTTTACATTAATAGAAATATCCATTTTTCATCCATTATACGTGTAACTATGAATATTGACATCCATGGATGTAGTTGCTTTGATTATATGTTGGATTTGAACATGCTATAGTAGATTCTAACACTTAATATCTATTATGCTTGTGTATTTTGTTGTTGTTGAGGATGGACTGTAGGTGTTATCACATATATAGTAGCCGGGATACCATATTCTATTTTTCAAATTCCAATACACTTTATTCAGCCAGTTCCCTTACATATGAGATGGTGAGATGAGCATCTATGATGGATCACTATTTGATGATGGAATATAGTACTTTCCCATGCCATGACTAAGTCTCAGGACACTCATATTTGAGGACTAATGTAGCCATTAAGCCATTTACAGAGCAGTCAGTATTGCCAATAGTTGCAGCAGTAGTTTCTCAGTGGACAGATGTTGGTTTAGATTGGTTGTTTACATGTATATGACTCGGCAGATATTATCTTGTGTTATGGTTATTATTGTTTTTATGCTCATTCTTGTGATAGGTCTTAGCATTTAGTGACATGATTAGGCGATCATATAAATATGTGGACCTGGTTGTATTGATATTATACATGTATGTCCCTACTTAGACCTAGAATTTCTTGACCCATACTCATTGGTTTTACCCTCCTTAGGGAGAATAGAGGTGATCATTCCCACCATACTTTGGCTTGCTAGTGTTGGTCTCATTGTTCACTATGACCACCCATTCATTACCTTCCAGTTATGTATCTAACCCGACCTACTACTTGAATTATGGCATGGAGGACCTTTCCCCACTATAGCCTCTTTGTTGGATAAGCTTCCCTGTTTATTTGTGTCTCGGATCTGAGTTGCCTAGGTTGTGTTGGCTAAACCTGAAACAAATAGCGCTGCCATCAATACAATGTATATGGAAATGAAATGAATATCTTGTGAAAATCCCATTCATGAAAAGAAGTATTTCTGAGCATACATGAATGCAAGGAAATCCTAATGAAATTGGCTTTGAAGTGTAAATGTGAAATGTGAAATGTAAAACCCATGTAACAAGTGTTTTTAAACACGCATGGAGCATGAATCCTTAATAAATAAAAATCCGTGTAACAAATGCATGTATCAAGGCTATGGAAACTTGAAGGCCCAAAAAGCAATGGTTCTTAAATGTTATATCTAAAGATTGTTGGCCTCACTTCTATTTGATTTGGATTGTGAGCATTTGTCAAGGTGAATAAACACATATGAATGTAACTTATCCATTTGTAAGACACTGACATTCCTCGTGTTATGGCTTGTCCGGTATATGCTAGAGTGAGTATCCCATTTCCATATCCAAAGTGTCACAATGTCAAGTTGGTAGTCACCCTTTAGCCCAGCCTTTTGATTTCTAGCCTTCATCCTTCACTAGCAAATTGATTACAACTATGAAGTGAGTATGGTCTTGAAAGTCTGGTCCGAGTCATAATTAATTAACAAAAATCTATATATTTGGTTGGTAGATCACTAGTGAAATGATTACTACTTTTTATAATTGTTATTCGAATGATTTTTAGAGCATGTCTTAACCTCTAAACACTTGCAACAGATTGATGTTATCCTGGGTCATATTGATCATTTACAGATTATTATTATTTTATATGTCTGGGCATATTAAATAGTGCACAAGATCATGTAGATATCTGGAGGGTGTATAAGTATACACATTAGATGGACTTGGGCTCCCTGAGTCCAATGAGATAGTTTATTTTAAGTTTCGAGCAGTTACAGTGATGATTTGTCTCGGCATACCATTATGGTGCAGTTTTGCCATGTTAAATGGCATGTCAAAGCAGAAAGATGATTTGATTGGTTCACCTAGGGCGCTGTATGTGGAGCGGGTGGTCGAACCACTTATTTTCACCATTATATTCCCCTCCTAGAGAGCCTAGTGGGCTCAGTTGGACAACGTAGGCATTCCAGGAGGAATTTTTGGAAGGTTCACAGTTCCTGAGGCAGATTAAAAATGATAAAAACGGCTACTGAAGAATTCTATTTGGGCCATTAAGGAAAGGAAATGGCATGGGATGAGTTTTTATGATGAGTGTGATGTCTTCCGCCCCTTCTCCAGCAGTTTTAGCATTCATATGGACCCACATCCACCTCTCCGACATATTTTATGATTTACTGGAGTTTTTGGAGGCTCACGAATTTCTCAAAGAGGCACTATTTTGCACTTAGAGTTATATTTTATTTATATTGTGCCATGGGGACACACTAGGGGGTTTTTCAGTACCCCTGGACCCACCATGAGCTTTATTCATGTTTAGTTTGTCACATTGAGTGGGATCCCCTCTCCTCGGGTGATTTTGTCCATTAATGTGTTGTATTATTACATTGATCCATGTACTTTATGTTGAGCTCATCTCAACCATTGATTAGAAATTTTTTGATCTTTTAATCTTAGCCATCCATTTGAAATATGGTTAGGATTTTGGTATCTCTCCATCCTATTTAAAGAGGAGAACTTCTCATTGTAAAGGGGAATTTGGCTCTTGGAATCTTGATAATAGAAAAACTCTTTTGTGGAAATTCTTGGGTCTCCTTTGCATCTGGTGTTCTTCGATGGTGATTGGAAATTCTATTGCATCCTAGAATTTGGGTATTTGTGGTGAGATCTATATTTTTTGTGGAAACTTTGTTTTATCTAGAGGAGGGCGACTTCACTTGGGTGTTTTTGTAGGGCTTCCTCAACTCGCTTGTTTGACATTGGTTGTATCAGGGGGTTATCATTAGTATCATTGTGATCTATGGTTTCATCTTGTTATTTTTAGGTAGCATTTGTCCATTTCTCTTGATGCATCAAATATGATATTGTTGATGTTTGTTGTGTAGGAGGGAGGGCGCATTGGCTTCCTTGGGAAAATCGATTTGCATAGAATACTCATCCAAATATTCTCAAATTGATCGGGAAGGCATAGATCATAATCATAAATGCATATACAAGGTTATCCAGGTAAGAGCCACATGTTAGTTCTTCTTTTCTTGGTTCCAATCTATTGGCACCTTTATTTTACTGTCAAACCCCTAATTTAAAATAAAAGGAAAATTCTATGGATCAAACTGCTTGATCAATTGGAAAACCATTTCTGGGTATTGTAGAACGGGTCAAACCCTAAGTGGTTTCTCCTAGGATTCATGCTTGGGTGACTCCACTAGGCCCAAATTCCAAGGCACTAATCTCTCAACCCTAGCAGAACTCCTCACTTGGCCAATTTCTCTTATGTTTTGATCTTATCTTTGAGGCTTGGTTACTTTGATACTGTCATACCTTTGATCAAGTATGTCCATCAATACTATATAGCCCCAATCCTGTTCTTAATCTCTCTACATTGGACATGGTTCCCAAGGCAGTGGATATTCTCATCATTTGTTTGTACCTTGATCCTAGATCTAGTAGTAAAACTCATAAGTCACTTGTATTTAAACCTTGGATCAATTTTACACTTCATAAACTTCCTGATCCAAACCATAACTCACCTTGTGACTTCATCCATAGATCTAGGGTTTACTTCACCTTACACCTTATGTATTTCATCTTCCATTGCTTTGATCTGGTGTCTTGGTTAAATATCTCCCGTCGGGAGTAGATCTGGGTATTTCCCATTGTTGTCTTTGGCTAAGATAACATTAAGTGAATATTTCCTCGATTGGGATGACAACCATCCATTTGGGAGTCGAGGCTATCTTGGTTTCACCTCTTTGTTTTCCCATCCCTCTACCATCCATCTTAGATCCATCTCATAGGGGAAACTACAATTTTGGTTATAACAGTAGGTACAAGTGTGATTGAAAGCTCAATGGGGATCTTCTACAAACATTCGAAAGAAGGTACGCTTCTCATCCCTTAGTGTTAGTCTTGTTTATATCTTTAGCATATTGGAAATGGATTTATTTTTGGTGTCATAATGTCTATTGTGGTCCACCCCAAGCCATAGGAAGTTTTCTTCGTAACAGTGAACATGATATTGATCTAGTCCTTGGAGCCTCCCTTCCCATTACTAATGTCATTCAAGGGGTCCTCTTGTCATGGACTATAATGTCACACTGACTAGTCAGAATACGTATCACCTCATAGTCATTCCAAATTGGAATATCTAGTTAAATGCTACAATGATGAAACACTAAAAGAAGACAAGGTCAAATAATAAAATCCTTTTGAGATCCAACAAGATGTTATCATACAAAAATAAATCCCTAGTTTGCAAGCTGACAAACACTTATGGATCTAGAAAGACATTTATAGATCTCAGATAAAACTGAAAGTTTGAACATACCCATGTATTCTCTTCTACAAAAATTAATGAGATAAAGGCTCGAAGAAAACTCTACCTATAAATGGTTTTCCTCACCAATATATGTTCTTGATTATATACTTAACATGGAAACATCTAGATCCCGAACCTTATGACTCTAGACACACTTTTAAGAAAGCCATATTGAATGGGATTAGTTCATGACAAAAATTGTGTAAATTTATCGAACTTTATATTTGAAATTTGGTTGAGCTATCTCTAGGACCTATTTGTTGCATCCACTAACAACTAATATTAGCATGCCCATCATGGTTGTCAATTTAATATGGAGGTGGTTGTACATCTCCGAGATAATGCACATCACCAAATTTTTTTGGAAGATATACCTATAAACATATATGATTAAGATATTTTTGGAGTTACACATTGCTCATATTAGGGTTTTTTCTACTGGTGAAAATTATATAAAACACATGTTCTATAATAAACAACCATATATGAATCTACACTACCCAAACTGAGTTCCACCTATGGAGTTGGAAAGAAGAAAAATTATATTGTCTCAAATACAAAAATCACACCCACAGATGTAAAATTGGTGTAACGTCCCCGACCCTCCGACCGACGAAAAGGACGCTACCAAACCCTTATCTATCTGGGCAACTAGCTCCATGAACATACACACATAAAAACTAAAATGCTTTGAAGTAAAACATGCATACATTGCTACCATACAACAGAAGCAAAACCATACATTCAATCATTTAGCATGTTCATCATTTTCATTAAACAACAAATAACAATTTGCAGAGATGAGATAGTCAAGAATACTTATCTTATGAAGAATTCCCGCCATTAGAGGAAATTTGGGGTCTAAAATGGGCCTTATAAGAAAACGTGCCAAAATAAGTTTTTGTGAGTTGGAATTCAAGAACCAATAGAATTACAATAAAATAAGTCAACCATAATGGTTGAATTGACATATTTGTCATTAAAAAAAACTATTTTTTTGTTCGTATTTTCGACATATATCATTGTGTTTTTACTCAAATTTCGATCAGGAGAGCTCGTTGAATACAGAATTTGATTCCGCATCGAACGAGTACCCACACTGCATACTTTTGATAGACCTCGCTACCCCAAAAACAAGAAATACCTGAAAAATGTGATGATGATGTCATCATCACGTTTTTTCAGGTATTTCTTGTTTTTGGGGTAGCGGGGTCCATCAAAAGTATGCAGTGTGGGTACTCGTTGGATGCGGAATCAAATTATGCATCCAACGAGCTCTCCCGATCGAAATTTGAGTAAAAACACAAGGAGATATGTCGAAAATACGAACACAAAAAGTAGTTTTTTTCTTTCTTCCTCCAAAATTAATCAATATTATTTTATTATTTTAACTATTATATTATTATTTTCCTTAGGAGGCCCATTTTAGACCCCAAAATTCCTCTAATGAACCAGCTACGTCGCTGCAACATTCCACCCAACCATAGGCCAGTGTGCTCCTTAATCTCTCAGCAACACTGCCACCCCCGAATTAGGCATGATTCCCCAAGGAATAAGGCACTAAGCAGGCTCACACATAGCCAAAGATACACAAATCAACCAAGCCAACACAGTTGGGTTTGTCAAGCCACTAGGGAGCTGGGAAAAGCTGAATGCTAAGCTAGTGGGATCACTGAAGAGCTAAGGACACCTACACTGGAACTAGCCTGACTTCTAGGACACCCACACACACCCAACACAAAGAATTAGTCCCTTCTCTGCTACACAGTCCCTCAGGCCCTAACTTCCCTTCTAGTGCTATTCAGGGATTGTGGAGACGAAATCCAACCCTCTAGCTCTGTCTATGTGGCTCCCAAACACAAAAGGTTTATCAAGCATACCAAGCCTTCATTCCCACTCTAACACAGTCCAAAGACCAACCACTGCATACAAACAACAAAACAAGCAATTCATAGCTCTGACTGGGAAATTCAATTCTTGAGTTGTTCTTGGCCCTATCATGGCCAAAAAGACCAAATAAGAACCCACAACAACCCAAAACGAAAATGAACCCACAGCAAACCAAAATCGTGGGGAAACCAACAACAATTTCTCAGTTGCGTGAGGAAGGAAAAAAAACCCATGTGGAGATGAATTCCAGTCCTACGCATGAGTATCAAATGTCCAGGAACCCTAATCATAAATGAGAACCCAAAACAACCCAAAACGTGAATGGAACATACATAGGAAAATCGTGAATGCCAGAAAACTGCTCTCCCAGCTCTCTATGTGAGAAAATAGGCAAGAATGGAAGAATGCCCACGTGAGGGTGAAAGAGTCTGCTGGTGGAGTGTGCGTGTGGGAAAGGACTGACAGTCTTGCCACACACCACTTCCCAACAATAACTTCCCAACTAACATAAGAGGTTTTTAATTTGGTAGTTGACTGATTGAGACAAGGAAAGTTGAGTAAGTCAAAAGGGTGGGTGACAACTAAATGGGTTTAACAGCTGACACTTGGCTTTTCCCCATTGGCCCAAAGTTTAATAATTCCCCCTCCTTATCCTTAGGAAAATCATGCCCTTTTCATTATGGTTGCATTGACATAGATGGTTGGGGTTCATTTTAATTAAAATGCACAATTACATGATGCCAAAATTATAATGTGTCGGATATCACGATATACCATCGACAACGATTTTAATCGCCGAAACATTAAACGCTAAATCGAGGGTGAGGATTTTGCCTTTAGCTCCACACCACGATTAATTACAATATATACATCATATACATTTAATGCAAACAGGTTGAAAACTGGGGTGTTACATTCCCCTCCCCCTTCAATAGCACTGTCCTAAGTGCTTTACAAAGTTGAACAAAATGATACACTGGTACCGCCTCAGTGTTCCACAGAATTGAACAAAAATGGATGTGCCAATCACATGGCATCCTCCAGCTCCCACGTAGCCTCTTCAGGCCCGTAGTGCTCCCATTGCACCTTTACCTGCCCTATGGCTCGGTTCTGGAGCATTGTGACCTTCCTGTCAAGGATGCGCATTGGCTTGATTTGGAACTCTCCCTCGGGTTCCACTTGAATCACATCCCAATTTATCACATGGTTAGTATCATGTACATATTTCTTAAGCAAAGAAACATGAAAAACATTATGAGCTCTAGTGCTAACAGGCAATGAAAGTCTATATGCAACTGGCCCTATTCTTTCAAGCACTTCAAACGGCCCACAATATCTTGGTGACAGCTTGGCACAACTTCCAAGCTTCAAGGAACTCTTCTTTTCCGTCACTTTGAGGTAAACATGATCCCCAACACTGAACTCCCTGTTCACCCTATGCTTATATGCATAGATTTTCTGTCTGTCCTGTGCTGCTTTCAGATTCTGCCTGATCTTTACAACCTCCTGTTCCATCTCCTTGAGCAATTCTGGACCAAGCACAAGCCTGTTCACTGGATTATCCCAAGTCACTGGTGTCCTACACCTTCTTCCATACAAAGCTTCATACAGACTCATCTCCAAGGATGCCTGCTGTCCATTGTTATAAGCAAACTCTACCAAGTGTAAGTAATCTTCCCACTTGGTTGGTTTTTCCATCACATACATGCGAAGCATATCTTTAAGCACCTGATTAACTCTCTTTGTCTACCCATCTATCTGAGGATGGTATGCACTGTTGAAGTTTAGCTTTGTACCCAAATTTGCAAACAACCCCTTCCAAAAATTGGAAGTGAGCTTGACATCTCTGTTAGAGACTATTGCCTTAGGCAATCCATGTAATTTGAAAATCTCTTCCATGAAGATCTTTGCAATGTCATCAGTCTTATGCGTAGACTTAACCGGTATAAAATGTGTTGCCTTTGTCAACTTGTCCACCACAACCATGATGGAATCATGTTGTCTCCAAGTCATTGGAAATCCTGTAATAAAATCCATGGAAATAACTTGCCATTTCCATTCTGGAACTGGAAAAGGCTGCAACAAACCTGCGGGATGTTGATGCTCAACCTTTACCTGCTAACATTTCATGCACCTGGAAATATATTCAGCCATGTCCTTTTCATTCGTGGCCAAAAGTACTATTTTCTAGCAGTGGCAATTGTCTTCTGGTATCCTGGGTGACTAGAATATGGAGCTTGATGGATTTCATCCATAACAACTCTCCTCAACTTGGCTACATTTGGAATATAAATTCTACCTTTATAAGTAAGAAGTCCATCTTCTTCCAATTTATATCCCTCATACCTCTTCTCAAGACTTTGCTGCTGCAATTTGTCTTTTACCAGCTCATACAATTCATCTCCAGTAGTATGATTAACAATCTGCTACCTCAAATCTAATTGGCAAATACTAAGAGATGCCACATGCATTGTCTGCACCTTCCTGCTGAGTGCATCAGCTACCTTATTCTGTTTTCCCTTTATGTGCTTGATTTCAAAATCAAACTCACATAAAAACTCCAACCATCTCGCTTGCCTAGCATTCAGAGTAGGCTGATCAAACAAATACTTTAGACCGCAATGGTCTATCCTTAGTTCAAATCTTCTACCCATTAAGTAATGCCTCCACATCTTGAGGGCATGTATTATGGCTGCAAGCTCTAGATCATGAGTGGCATAGTTCTTCTCATGCTCCTTCAGCTTTCTTGACTCGTAACATATCACGTGGTTGTCTTGCATAGGGACTCCTCCAAGCCCTTGTCTGCATGCATCGGTACACACCACAAAATCTTTCTTTGGGTCTGCAACTTTCAATACTGGTGCACTAGTAAGAATATTCTTCAATTGCTGGAAGCTTTCTTCACACCTCGAGGTCCATTCAAACTTTATCCCCTTCTTTTGCAAAGAAGTGATGACATGTGCAACTTTGGAGAATCCTTCAATGAATCTCCTGTAGTATCCTGCAAGTCCCATAAAAGATCTTACATCTGTCACATTTCTTGGAGTAGGCCAATTCATAATCGCTTCAATCTTTTCAGGGTCCACAGATATACCCTCTTCTGAGATAATGTGACCCAAATACTGAATTCTATCTCTATAGAAGTCACACTTGCTCAGCTTTGCATATAGCTAATGCTCCCTGAGCAATTGCAATTTCAATATCAAATGCTCTTCATGCTCTTCCTCATTCTTAGAATAAATAAGAATGTCATCAAGGAAAACAAGAACAAACTTGTCCAGATACTTGCTGAAGACACTATTCATCAGGCACATAAATGTAGCTGGTGCATTGGTGAGACCAGACAGTACCACTGCAAACTCATAATGTCCATACCTTGTTCTGAAGGATGTCTTATGAATGTCTTCATCCTTGATTCTCACCTGATGGTAACCAGACCTCAAGTCAATCTTGGAAAATACCTTTGCTGCTCTCATTTGATCAAAGAGGTCATCAATCCTTAGCAATGGGTATTTATTCTTCACAGTAAATTTGTTCAGCTGTCTGTAATCAATACACAACCTGAGTGTACCATCTTTCTTCTTTACACACAGAACTGGTGCTCCCCACGGAGACACACTCAGCCTAATATACTTCTTCTCTAACAACTCTTGCAGTTGCATCTCCAACTCTAGCATCTCTGGTGTACTCATCATGTAGGGTTTCTTGGACGCTGGTGCTGCTCCTGGCACAAGTTCAATTGTAAAATCAATGTCCCTCTTTGGAGGAAGCCCTGGAATCTCATCAGGAAACACATCCTTGAATTCCTGTAACACCTGATAGTCCTCCAAACTAGGACTTTCATCCTCCGTTGCCTCCAAAATATGAGCTGCATACAACTCGCAACCTTTCCTATAGAACTTCTTCAACTGCATTGTTGAAACCTACCTTACTGAAATTACCTTGGAATACCTTTCACAACTACTGGGTTCCCTTCTTCACCCATGCATTCGAAGGTCTTATTGTAACAGTCAAGCTTTACCCTGTGAGCTTCTAACCAATCCATTCCAATGAGAACATCATAGGAACCAAGTGGTAGAACATTCAGATCTACACAAGTGACAAATCCATTCATGACCAATAGACATTTCTCTACCACTTCACTAACCTTTCTCTTAGTTCCAGTGGCTAGTTGAACTAACCAAGATTTTCTATGCTTTACTTTCTTAAAAGCACAAATCTCCACTACTCTAGGATTAATGTAACTGTGAGTAGAACCAGGGTCAATCAAAATAGAAACAGATTGCTCAACAATCTTACCTGCAACTTCAACCACAGTTGACTGGTGATCTGCCTGGCGGTCCTCTAGTGCTGCATAAATCCTAGGGATGGCCCCTGCAACTTGACCCACTGTTTCTACTTCTTGAATGTTGTAAGCTGGCCTTTCACTCTCATTCTCGAGTGGACAACTTCTGCACATGTGGTGTCCTCCACATTTCCAACATTGGAGTGGTCCTCTATTCTGTTGTGGATCTTTAGTCTTTTCTCCTATCACTCCAACTGGCTTACTCGTAGCTTGGGATGGCTGCTTCTGCTGATTCCTGAAGTTAGAAGGTTTGAAACCTTTCTTTCTTTGGTCAAACTTCTCATTCTTCTTGTCCTTCCATGCCTTATGGTAATCAAGTTTACCTTTGCTATGCTCATAGCAATACTTAGCCTTCCTTATTGCTTGTTCAAGATTTCTAGGTTCATAAAACTCAATTATGTCTTTGTAAGACTGAGGCAATCCACTCAGAAAATGCTGGAGCTTCACTTTTTCATCTTTGATGTACCTGACATACCTCAACAACTCCAAGAACTTATTTGCATACTCTTCCATGGTCTGCTGTCCCAATCTCAGCTCATGGAACTCCTTAATCTTGTCATCATAATACCTGTCAGAGAGGTATTTCTGCTTGAAATACTTCTTGAACTATTTCCACTTAAGTATCCTTTCACTGATCCTCTTTACTTGTTTGAAGTGCTGCCACCAAATGGATGCCCTTCCATTCAGATTGAATATGACAACCCTTGCCTTCATGTTTCCCGAATAATCTTGAACTTGGAAGTACTTCTTTATCCCAAGAAGCCAAGCTTTAGCCTCTTGTCCAGTCTTTACCTTACCATTAAATGTAGGAGGTTTAGCCTTCTTAAATTCATCTCGAGAGCGATCCCTATGGTGCTTCTTTCTCTTTCCCTTACGAGAAGAAGAGCTTGAATCCCCACTGGATTCTTCTGAGTCAGATGATCTACTAGAAGTCCTTCTTCTTCTCCTAGTACTGCTCTTATTGCCTTCTGGTTTTACTGTACCCTGTCCAGGGTCTATCTTTCTTTGCAAGTCTATCAAACTCTGCAACATAGCAGCATTCAACTGATGCTGCTCTTCCTGGGATTTAATTAGGCTTCTCATGGTGGCTGCAATATCTGGCGGTGTCTCTTGGAATTTCCTTCCATTGGACTCTATGTCATCATTTCCAACTCGAACACTTTCTCCCATGGCATCTTGCGCATGCTCGTAGGAATCCCGAGCATCATATCCATCATGGGTTCTCATGGCTGAACCACAACTTACTTTACCAAACCGCACTACCTTGAATACTGCCCTTGAAGGTGACTATGATTCTGCAAAATGTGTTAGTAACACAACTGTTAGCTGCATAACATTTATACAATTTAGAATTACTTACCTTCTCTTGGAAAAATCATAAAATGACAACTTTTCCCA
>LPNX010941025.1:205189-234618 GCA_001517045.1 Pseudotsuga menziesii | reverse complement strand
CATGACTCAAATACATAATAGAAACATCCCGGAATAAACATCGGGTTACAATATATAAAATACATATAAGAATACATTCCGAAGTTACATATACATCAATACCCAGCTAGCCATTCGATGTATCGGATCACTAGTTGACAACGCTTCTGATACCTCCCTGGATCGATCTTCATTCATCTTTCGATGCACATCGGATCATTCTTCCTCTGCCTTCCGACGCACATCGACCGACCAATTCTCTATTTTCTTCCGATGTTTTGGATCGATCTTCCTCTGTCTTTCGATGTACATCAACTGAGCGATCCTCTATTTTCTTTCGACATTTTGTACTGATCTTCTTTTCCTTTCCGAGATGCCTCGGAGGGCTTCACCCGAGAGCCATCAAAAAACGTTTTCCGAGATTTCCTGTACTTAGAAAAAATTTCAAATTTTTCTTCTTATCTTCCTCTTTCTTCTGCCGCCGCATCGGCTGCACGATCATTTATCCTTTTTCGACACTTTGGCTTCCTTCAGGCGAGCCTTGCCGACACCTCGGCTCCACCTGGCAGAGACCTTCAGCTCCTCCCAGCCGAGAGCTTCGGCTCTGCTTCAACGAACACCTTTCGACAATTTTGACACTTTGAAAATTTTCAAAAAATTTTCAGGTTTTTCTCTCTGGCTCCTTGTCGGCTGTGTCTCGGCTCAACCCAGCCGAGACCCTCAGCTCCTCTCAGCCGAGACCACCGGCAAATTTCAAACTTGGACAAATTTTTGAAATTTTCTTTCTGTCGGGTTCTTTATCGAGTGGACTTCTTCCTAGGTTATCCGGTGTATAAGATGGGCTTTCGGCTAACTTATTCGACGTATCGGATGGGCTGCAGCCTAAGCCATCTGATAATTTTCATACTTAGAAAAAATTTCTGAAATTTTCCTGTCATTTTCTCATTTTTCCCTGTTGGGTAGAGGGTGACTTGCCTCTGTCACTGACTCTTCATGGCCCATTGAGGCCCATGCTGCAACATGTGCTCTGATACCACACTGTAACGTCCCCGACCCTCCGACTGACGAAAAGGACGCTACCAAACCCTTATCTATCCGG
Source organism: Pseudotsuga menziesii (assembly GCA_001517045.1). Lineage (NCBI taxonomy): Eukaryota > Viridiplantae > Streptophyta > Pinopsida > Pinales > Pinaceae > Pseudotsuga > Pseudotsuga menziesii. The sequence continues at coordinate 233,540 of LPNX010941025.1, read as the reverse complement.
GCAACTAGCTCCATGATAATACACACATAAAAACTAAAATGTTTTGAAGTAAAACATGCATACATTGTTACCATACAGTGGAAGCAAAACCATACATTCAATCATTTAGCATGTTCACCATTTTCATTAAACAACAAAATACAATTTGCAGAGATGAGATAGTCAAGAATACTTATCTTATGAAGAATTCGTCCCGCAACCAGCTACGTCGCTGCAACGTTACACCCAACCATAGGCCAGTGTGCTCCTTAAGCTCTCAGCAACACTTCCACCCCCGAGCTAGGCATGATTCCCCAAGGAATAAGGAACTAAGCAGGCTCACACATAGCCAAAGATACACAAATCAGTCAAGCCAACACAGTTGGGTTTATCAGGCCATCGGGGAGATGGGAAAGTTGAATGCTAAGCTGGTGGGCTCACTGAAGAGCTAAGGACACCTACACTAGAACTATCCTGACTTCTAGGACACCCACACACACCCACCACAAGGAATCAATCCCTTCTCTGCTACACAGTCCCTCAGGCCCTGACTTCCCTTCCAGTGCTATTCAGGGGTTGTGGAGAAGAAATCTAGCCCTCTAGCTCTGTCTGTGTGGCTCCCAAACACACCAGGTTTATCAAGAATACCAAGCCTTCATTCCCACTCCAACACAGTCCAAATACCAACCACTGCATACATACAGCAAAACAAGCAATTCACAACTCTGACTGGGAAATTCGATTCTTGAGTCGTTCTTGGCCCTATCGTGGCCAAAACGACCCAATAAGAACCCACAGCAACCCAAAATGAAAATGAACCCACAACAAACCAAAATCGTGGGGAAACCAACAGCAATTTCTCAGCTGCGGGAGGAAGGAAAAACAACCCATTTGGAGGTAAATTCCAACCCTGCGCATGAGTATCAAATGTCCAGGAACCCCAATTGTAAATGAGAACCCACAACAACCCAAAACGTGAATGGCACATACACAGGAAAATCGTGAATGCCAGAAAACGACTCCCCCAGCTCTCTGCGTGAGAAAATAGGCAAGAATGGAAGAATGCCCACGTGAGGGTGAAAGAGTCTGCTGGTGGAGTGTGCGTGTGGGCAATGAGTGACAGTCCTGCCACACACCACTGCCCAGCAATAATTGCCCAACTAACATCAAAGGTTTTTAATTTGGTGGTTGATTGATTGAGACAAGGAAATGTGAGTAAGTCAAAAGGGTGGGTGACAACTAAGTGGGTCTAACAACTGACACTTGGATTTTCCCCATTGGCCCAAAGTTTAATAATCCCCCCTCCTTATCCTTAGGAAAATCATGCCCTTTTCATTATGGTTGCATTGACATAGCTGGTTGGGGTTCATTTTAATTAAAATTCACAATTACATGATGCTAGAATTATAATGTGCCAGATATCACGATATACTATCAGCAACGGTTTTAATCGTCGGAACATTAAATGCTAAATCGATGGTGGGGATTTTGCCTTTAGCTCCACACCACGATTAATTACAATATATACATCATATACATTTAATGCAAATGGGGTCAAAACTGGGGTGTTACAATTGGATGCACCATGTGTACCATACAAGTTCACCCTAAACAATAATCCCTCGACTCCCACTATCGATAATTTATTTTGAACTAAAATTTGGATTGCATGTACAATAAACAAAATCAAGTTAACATATCTAGTTTGGTGTTTTGTAGTAAATATTGAAATTCCTAACAAAAATTCCTTTACTACCAATATTATTTATTTATTTTTAACTAAAGTTTGGGTTGTATCAAAATCGTATCCAAAATTTAACATAAGCATATAAATAAGATTCCAAAATTTAACAAATTAAACTACATATATTTTCAAAACCATGTCAAATGAAAATAAACATTTCTATTTATATGATCTAGTGACCATCAACTAGAATCTATTTTCTTTGGGTTATCGGTACAAGTGTAAGTTATGGATTTTTTTCAATCCTTTGTGCATTGTGGGAGTATAGAAAAAACTTTCAGTGGCATTTCTGCTTACCAATACATACTTGAAAATAAAACCGACAACATAAATGCTCTTGAAAATAAAACCAACAACATAAATGCTCTTGGTTTATGGTGGTGGTCCATGCTCTTGGTTTATTGTGGTTGTGTGTTTAAGTTATTCATTGTAATTATTCATTCAACATTTAAATAAACAAATTCTAATTTACACTTATTTTTTTAATGCTAAATCTAAATTACAAAAACACATATAGTGAAAAAAACTAATTTTACAAAGTTTTCATGAAGATAAACTAGTTTCAATTTACAAAAACTAAATTTCTATTGAAATAAACTAATTTCAATTTACAAAACTAATTTTCTTAAATTAAATTTATATTTAAAAAAATGTAATAAAAATAACTAATTTTACAAAATTTTGGTTGAAATTACTAAAAAATAAAAAACAATTTCAATTTGGTTATGGAGGTTTTGAACACATTCACAAAAAATTCATTAAAATAACAAAAGAAAACAACAATTTCAATCAATGCATAGAATAATTGATTTTTGGGGATCTTGAGTTACCTACCTCTCTATGTGCAGGCCATGGTAGCGGGAGGTAAGTCGTAGTCCCCGGTCTAGTTGAAATGGTTCGTGGTGGTGGCCACAATTATTTTGGTATGTGGTGGTGGCAAGTCACAATTCTTTTCACCCCTCATTCGAGCTGCTATGTACTCCTCGTTCAAGCTCCTATGCAGGAGATCGATCGAGCTCTTAGATTCCACAAGCATGAAATTTCCTGCAGCCTTTCATTTTAAAATTTTCATCAGACATAACAACTCGATCGAGCTTAGAAGCTCGATCAAGCGACCACCCTTGATCGAGCTCCATAGTTGGATCAAGGGTTTGTCTAACCTTCGATCGAGCGTTTCAAAATAGCTCAATCAAACGCTTTGTTAATCCCTCGATCGAGGGCTCAACAATACCTTGATCGAGCTTATTTTTTACACAATAAGCTATACTCGTGCCCTCAGTTTGCCAAAAAGTGTTACCCATCTTCATGGGACACCTTGGTGTTATATTGGTAGATGAAAACCCTTATGAGTAAGGCTCTCTAAAAATCAATGAAGCTCACAACTCTATCTTGTTGCAAATAGACTAGATTAAAACTTGACACAGAAATTGAATACCAAATTGTAATGTCCCACATGATAAGTACCCTAAAATTAAATTAAAAATTGAAATGATTAAACTAGGAATTAAATTAAATTAAACTAAATTAAAGCTAATTAAAAATAAAACTGGTTAAGTATTAAAATTATTAACATAATAACTAATATTTATTATAAAAACAAAATACAAATACAAATAAAATTTAAACCTTACACAATCTCAACATCACTCTTAAAAAAGGATATAGCATTTAATATAGTATATGTATCACAATTTCATATTTTGTTATTAGTATATGTATTTTAAAGCCATTACAAGATAGTATATGTATTACAATTTAATATTTTGCTATTAATATATGTATCACAATTTAATGTTTTGCTATGAAACCAAAGTGACAAACTCACAACTCAGCTCTTCCATTTTTTTTAATTTAATATAATTTTGATTAACTTATTATTTAAAATAATTTTGAAATTTTATTCCACTCAAAATAAAAGATTCATTTAATGTTTCATTTTCCTCAAAATCCAATCTCCCTTTTAACTTCAATACCATAAAATTATTCCACACACGTACGTAAATAGCAACCTAATTTCAACATATTTTATACCTTCAAATTAATTTTAATCACTTTTATCCTACGCTTGCTCTTCCCATAAGCACTTAACATATTTTGACCAAATATAATTACAGACACGTAAATTCCTACCTAATTTCAACATATATATTATACCTTCAAATTAATTTTGAATAGTTTTATCCTACGCTTCCTCTCCCATACACTCTTGACATCCCTTTGACCAAATACAGTCTAATATCGTCATGTTCAATGGATTTATTTCATTTTCCTTACCTTTCAAAAATGGCTTCAAAGAATATTAAGATTCAGATAAAATAAAATAACTTCCCTCTCCAATAAAATTTGTTCACGTACGATATCACAATTACAAACCATTACCTTTTTTTGTTCACGTGCGATATCATGTTTGCATTAATTTTTCTTCAGTGGAAAATTACTATAAGAGAAATTTCAGCGTTACAAATGAAAAGGTCGGTTCATAAAGGTTGCAAGGTATTTGAAGTTCACATAATAGATGATAGAGAGAAAAATAATCAAGTAAATTTGAAAAACATACCAATTTTAAAAGATTTTAAAGATGTATTTCTGAAAGAAATTCCTAGATTAACTCCAAACAAAGATATAGATTTTACAATTGATTTAGTACAAGGAGCGGTACTAACATTGAAAGCTCCATATCGTATGAACATTTTGGAACTTAATGAGTTAAAATCACAAATACAAGAGTTGATTGATAATAAGTACATTCGACCAAGTGTTTCTCCATGGGGAGCACAAGTGTCGTTCGTAAAGAAAAATGATGGTACTTTACTATATGTATAGATTATAAATAACTAAATAAAATAACAATTAAAAATAGATGTCCTCTACCTCATATTGACGATCTATTTGATCAATTTCGAGGGGCAACAATATTTTCTAAAACAGACTTGAGATCTGGATATCATGAAGTACACATTAAAGATGAATGTATCTTTAAAACAACTTTTAGAACCAGATATGGTCATTATGATTTGTTGTAATGCACTTTGAGTTGACAAATGTACCGACAACTTTTATGTGTCTAATGAACAACATATTTAGTGAGTACTTAGATAAGTTTGTAGTTGTTTTTATCGATGACATTTTAATTTATTCTAAGAATAAACAAGAACATGAAGAACACTTAAAAATAGTTTTACAAGTGTTAAGAGAACAACAATTATTTGCCAAGTTTAGAAAATGTGACTTTTTCAAGGATAAAATTCAATATTTAGGGCATCTGGTGTCTAAAGAAGGAATATCAGTAGATCCCGATAAAATTAAAGTTATCATGGAATGACATGTTCCCAAAAACGTAACTGATATAAGATCTTTTATGGGGATCACTTGCTATTATCGTAAATTCATTGAAGGATCTTCTAAAATTGAGTATCCTATAACCTCATTACAAAAGAAAGACAAGAAATTCGATTGGAATGAAAAATGTGAAGAAATTTTAATAAATTAAAACATTTATTAATAACAACTCCTATCCCAAAGATTGTTGATCCATACAAACACTTTGTCGTATGTATGGATGCATGCAAAGAAGGTTTAGGAGGAGTATTAATTCACAAAAATTATGTTATAGTTTATGAATCTAGGAAACTTAAAAAACACGAAAAATAATTATGCTACTCATGATTTAGAATTATCTGCTATCATACATGACCATAAAATGTGGCGATACTATCTTATAGGAAGAATTTTTTTATTAATGTCTGATAATATTAGTTTAAAATATTGATGATGGAGAGAAAAACATTTGTAAACTTTGATTCTGATATTAATACAAAATCTTGAGATTTGATGGCTGCGCGCTAGGGTTAGCTGAGCGCGCGAGAGAGTAGCTGGGGCTGCGTGGAGAAGAATGGCGACGCTTGGGGGAGGGGAGGCCACCCCCCCCTTCCACTTCTGATGAGGAAGCATTCAGAAGGCTTATCTACAGCAGAGGCAAGAAAACCTCTCCTCCGGAGGTCCCGAAATTCATCAAGAAGCTAGAAGAAATACCAGAAATCTCCCTTCCTAAAGAAAAACCAATGAAAATAGCTCTGGCATTGGCGAAACGAGGTCTTGTGGGTCAGTTCATGGGCCTATGGCCCTCCACCAAAACAACAGACGACTGGATACGGAGGAATTGGAAGCCCAATCTGAAACATGGAGTGACTTGCTACCCTGTAGGGCGAGGGTTCTTCATCTTTGAATTTATCTCAGAAGAAGACCGAGACTTAATATTTAGAAAGGACCCCTACTTCATGGGGACGCAGGGATTATACCTGAACAAATGGACACCAGACTTTGATCCCTCGATCGATCTCCCCAAGGAAGTGCCGGTGTGGGTCAGGCTCCCTAACCTTCTGGTGCATTGCTAGGACTTCGATTCTCTGTAGAGAATAGGGAATGGAATCGGGCGCTTCATTGACAAAGCTGATAACAAGGGACAATACACCTGCGCCAGAATTTGTGTCGAAGTTGACCTGGAAGCTGGTCTCCCTGAGGCAATAAAATTAAAATTCGGATCCTGGACTCATTACCAGAAGCTGGATTACGAGCACCTGCCCTTCAAGTGCAGGAACTGCCAAGAACATGGCCATTTCCAAAGATATTGTCCCAAGCTAGCTGCTGAGAAAGAAGATGCTGAAGGATGGCAGAAAGTAAAAAAAGGGAAACCCACGAATATTGCCAGAAGCAAGGAGAAAACGGCCCAGGTTCCTCCAAAGGAAGGCAGCCCAAAAAATTCCAATCAGGAAGATCCTAATGCAGCCCAAAACCCTAGAAATATCCCAGAAGCTGAAGAAGTCCGAGCACCACAAGACCCAATTGACCCAATCCATCAACCTGGAGTCACCAGTCCATCCAAAGAACACATCACTTTAGGCTCGGAAACAGGAGCTGACTCCTCTAAGGAAGGTGACACCGAAGCCAACAGCCAATCAGGTACCCCAGATCAACCAAAACGCGGCCGGAAGACAGAGAAGAAGAGAAGGGAAGAGCAGTCCTACAAGGACGTGGTTCAAGGCTCACAACACACCATCCCTGAAATGATGAACACCAGATCCGGGATGAAGCTGGGAAAGACCCCGAAAGGGGGTCATCCCCTTCACCCAAGTAAATAATGCAATTTGTCTCCCAGAACTGCAGAGGACTAGGCAGCCCCCTAAAAGAAGAAGCTATAAGGGATTTAGTAAGATTAATGACGCCTGAAGTCCTACTAATCCAGGAGACGAAGCTGGAGGAGGACGCTCTCCTCCGAGCAAGCAACTCATTTTGGAAGAAAGGCCCGGCTAGGGCTGTAAGTGCAAGAGGAGCCTCAGGAGGCTTAGCAACCTTTTGGGACTCTGCAAAGATCGATCTTATTGAAGAAGAAGGAACCACACATTGGTTATTCACCAAGATTCTCCATAAATACTCCGGCCATCATGTAAGCCTCTTTAATATTTATGTTCCTGTCTCTTTTGTTGAAAAAAAAGCTTGTTGGAATTCCTTAAAACTGTTTCTTAATCTCCACAAGCTTGAAAACTTAGTGTTGGCTAGAGATTTAAATGTAACTCTTGCTCTGTCCGAAAAAAAAGGGGGATCAATAGTGCGGGACCCTGCAAGAGAGTGGGTGGAAGATCTGATGCTAGATTGGGACCTTGAAGACATCATCCCTGACAAAGGAAAGTACACCTGGTCAAATAAAAGGATAGGACCTGGTCACATAGCTGCCCGCCTTGACCGTTTCCTTATCCACTCCTCCTTCCTAACCCTAGGTCTTTTGGCATCCTCAAAGATTCTCCCGCATTATACTTCTGATCACAAACTGATCTCCCTTTCCCTTTATCCTGAAGAAAGATTAGGTCCTATTCCATTCCGGTTCAGCCCAATTTGGGTAACCCAGGAAGGTTTCCTTGACATTGTTTCTAACTCTTGGAAAGACCCGGTTGATGGGTCCCCCTTCTTTGTCTGGGAAGAAAAACTTAGAAGACTCAAAGTAGCTCTGAAAGATTGGGCTAAAGGTCTGGCTTCTCCCATGGCTGAAAGGAAAAGAACCCAGAAGGCCTTGGAACGGAACCCGTTGCTCTTGGAAGAGTCCCATGTCACCCCTGCTTTGCTAATTCGGGAAGCTGAGCTTCAAAGGGAGTACCACAAAGCCTGTAGAGAAGAGGAAACCTACTGGAGAGTCAAGTCAAGAACGCTGTGGCTTCAAGCTGGAGACAAAAATACCACGTTATTTCATAAGCAATCCCAAGCCAGAAAGATCTATAACTCAATCAATGAAATTTAGACCTAAGGCCAAGTCATAAAGGACTTTAAAGGAATTAAGGAGGCTGCCCATTCTTTTTTCAAAACTCTTTATTTCGCCCCTAACCAGGATCCTGTGGAGCTGAATTCCTATCCTCTCTCAGAGATCCCAAATTTGGTTAATGATGAGGACAACCTTCAGTTGAACAGCCCTATTAGTATTCGAGAGATTAAGAAAGCCCTTGACAAAATGGAACCAGACAAAGCTCCAGGGCCGGACGGATTCACATCCAGGTTCTACATCTCTTACTGGGACATAATAGAGAAGGACTTGTATAGAATGGTTAAGAAGGCTCAGAACTGCAACAAGTTGGGGGGCAGCACAAATTCCTCCTTTTTGGCTCTCATACCGAAAGAAAAAGGCTAAAAACTTCAACAGATTTAGGCCTATCTCCCTTTGTAACACAGGTTATAAAATCATAACCAAAATAATGGCTAACAGACTTAAAAGAATTTCTGCCTAAGCTGATCCTGGAAAACCAAGGGGGGTTTGTGAGAGGAAGACAGATTTTGGATAAAATTATTTTAGTGCAAGAAGCCATTCATACTAGCTTCAAGAAAAAAGAGAAGGGTATGGTGGTAAAGCTGGACTTGGCTAATGCCTCTGACAGAGTCAGGCATGATTTCCTTTTTGCAGCCATGAGGAATTTTGGCTTCAATTAGAAATTCATTATGTGGGTCAAAGCTTGCATCTCAACCCCTTGGATCGCCCTGCTGGTTAATGGGCGTCCTACAGATTTTTTCCAGGCCTCAAGAGGGTTAAGGCAAGGCTGCCCTCTTTCCCCAGTGTTGTTTGTCATTCAAGCCGTTGTCCTAAGCTACCAGCTGAACAGAGGTCTTCAAAACAGGTCACTTTCAGGCATCAGAATTGTCCCAAAGGTCAAGGATGTAAATCACGCCCAGTTCGCTGATGATACGCTTCTATTGGGAGCTTCCAACCTCAACACAGCTAGGAACTTTAAAACAGAGCTGGACTATTACAGGAATAGCTCCGGAAGTGAAATAAACTTTCTCAAAAGCAAGGTATATGGCTGGAACTGTTCTCCTCACGAAATGCTGGAGATTTCTCGGACTCTTGAAATGGAAGGCATCACCAATTGGGACACCTTCACTTACCTGGGCATTCCTATTTTCAAAGCTGCACCTAGAGTTTCCCATTGGCTTCCAATGCTGGACAAAATAAAAAACAATATCCATGCGTGGGGGGAAACATGGCTCAACAAAGCAGGCAAAGTGATTTTAATGAATTCAGTCCTCACCAGCCTTCCAATCTACCAATTCTCAGTTCTACTAGCTCCAAAAACCATTACAAACAAGATCAATGAGCTGCTCCGTCGATTCCTGTGGGAGGGTGGCCGAAATTGTGAAAAAAAACTTCATCTAGTGAGCTGGGACAAGATCACCAGGCCAAAAATGGAAGGGGGCCTTCAATTAAGAGACGTGGCCACCCAAAATCTAGCTATGGGAGGAAAAATTATTTGGAAAATGATCACAGGGAAAAGAACCTGGAGCAAACAAATCCTCCGGAAGAAATATTTTACTGGAGATAGGGAGAGATGTCTTGAAAGAGCCACAAAATTGCAGAAAGGCTCCCCAATTTTTTCACTCTGTAAAAGAGCCCTCCCATTCTTCACGTCCAAGCTCACGTGGTCTCCTGGTAATGGGGCGAAAATCAGAATATGGGAGGACTTGATCCTTGGGGATCAGCCTCTCATCAATTCCAGTGATCTGGGAAACATTAAAGAGTGGCTCCACGCTAAAAATTGCAGAACGCTGATGGACATTTCCTCCTGGAACAACGATGAGGAAGAAACTTGGGAAAATTGGAACCTGGGCAATTACCCTCACGAATTAGAAGAAGAAGCAGCTACTTTGTTGAATTTGCTGCAAGGAAAATCTCCCATCAGTGCCAGAGCCAAAGACAAACGCAGCTAGGGAACTCGATCTGGCATGTATACTGCAGCTAAGGGCTATGCTGTGATTTTGGAGGTGCCTTGGGTCCCTCCCAACCCTGGGCCGTGGAAAGCACTCTGGAGATTCGCCTCCATTCCTAAAATTGATATATTTATCTGGAGTGTCCTTCATAACAGCATTTTGACAGGAGAAAAGTTGAAGAGCAAAGGCCGGGAAGGGCCATCCCATTGCCCTCTGTGCAATCAAGTTGAAGAAACCATTGATCACTTGCTCATTACCTGCAAGTTTACTAAAGAGGTATGGAGTCTCACGTTAGGCCCAATCGCTGTAAGTCTGCCCAACTCAATCAAGGAGCTGATCAATAGCTGGATCTGTCTCATCCCCTTCAATTTCAGCAAAAAAGAAATACTCAAGCTAGCGTGGATGTGGACCTTGAAATTTCTATGCTGGAAAGTCTGGTTGGAAAGAAATAACAGAATTTTTAAAGAGAAATGCAGACTTCCAACTCAAGTGGCAATTAAGGCTAGGACCATGCTCTCTGAAGCTTTAAGCACCAAGTATTCACTCAGAAATGCGACTACCCTCTCCCTTGAAGAAGATCACTGGTTTAAGGTGTTCAATTCAGACCAGTAAAGCAACAAAGCTACCAATCCTCCTCAAAAGGCTCACTGGGAAATCAAGTTGGAAGAACAGGAATTCATCAAGTGGAGATCAACCTTGGATGAATGGTGCCTTTTCTTTGACGGGGCCTCGAAAGGGAATCCCGGTCAAGCTGGAGGAGGAGGCATTATTTTCGAACCTTCCGGCAACCCCCATTTGTCCTATGCCTGGGGCCTAGGGCACGCCTCCAACAACCATGCGGAGTATCTAGCGCTATGGCATGGTCTAAATCAAGCAAGAAATCTGAACATTCAGAAGCTTACTATCTTTGGTGACTCTAGGCTGATAGTCCAGGCATTACACACCAAGAAGATGCCAACGGATATAAGCCTAGCCCACACGCACAGGAAAGTCCTTCTCATGCTTAAGCACTTTAGAACTCATAAGGCTTATCACGTTCTAAGGAGTCTTAACAATCTAGCAAATGCTGGATCCAATCGTGGTACTAGTATGAGTAAGAGCCAGCTTATTGTCAACGGAGAAATATCAAATCATCCGCTTCCCTAAGACTAAAGAGGCATTGGCCTGCTGTTCTGTTGGGCATACCCCCAACGTCCATCAACATAAATCTGACATGTTTGTTAAGCCGGAAATGAAGCCTAGCACAACAGCTTTGGAAATGAATTGTACAGGTCCTGGCAGCCCATTTGCCAGATTCTAATCAATTTTACTCATTTCCGTAAAAACAAATATTAGTTTAAAATATTTATTTGGTCAACGAAACCTTAATGCTAGACAGGCTAGGTGTTTTTTTTCTTAAGCGAATACAACTTTGAAATAAAATATATCAAAGGGAAAGAAAAGAGAGTGGTAGACGCTCTAAGTTGTCATGCAAATCTGTTATATGTAACTGTAAGTAGTGTATATGAGACAGATTTAGAAGATAAAATTCAAAACACAACAAAGTTTGATAAACATTATCTAAAATTAAAAGAGAAAACAACAGAAAATGAAGTGAATCATGAATTCATTTTGAACAAAAAGGGGTTGTTATTACATAAAAGAAGACTATATATACCTAACTCGGAAGAAATAAAACTAATTTTTATGAATGAATTACATAAAAGACCGTACTCGAAACATCTTTGATATTAGAAAACGATCACCGTGATAATAAAGTGATTCTTTTGTCTTAATATGAAAAATGAAGTGGCAGAATACTTAGCTAGATGTATTGAATGTCAACAAGTGAAAGTTGAAGATCAACATCTAGCCAAATTGTTACAACCATTACCTATTTCGGAATGGAAATGGGAGATTATCAATATGGATTTCATAACTGGGTTACCTAAAAATGTTTTAAAATGATTCAATTATGGTTGTTGTGGATAAGATTAGTAAAGCCTCCCACTTTATTCCAGTGAAGTCTACATAAAAATCCATTAATATTGTTGATATTTTTATTAAAGATATTTTTAGATTACATGGTGTGCCCAAAATAGTAATTTCAGACAGAGATGCAAAATTTACGGGAAATTTTTGTAAATCTTTATTTAAAGGTTTATGCACGCAATTGAATTTTAGTATTGCATATCATCCTCATACCGATGGCCAAACTGAAAGGGTAAATCATATTGTAGAAGATATGCTTAGAATGTACGTAATGGATAAACTAGGTACATGGGAAGATTATTTACATATTGTGAAGTTTGCATATAATAACCATTTTCAAGCTTCAGCTAGATTAAATCCATTTGAAATATTGTATGGACGAAAATGTAATACTCCAATTTCTTGGAGCAGTCCAGTTGATAGATTAATGCTAGGACCTGAAGTATTGAAGGATATGGAACTAACAATGAAACATGTACACCATAAGTTGAAGGTAGCTCAAGATAGGCAAAAAAGTTATGTTGATTTAAAAAGAACTCCATGAGAGTTCCAGGTTGGAGATCATGTTTATGTGAAAGTGAAACCCAAAAAAAGTTCCCTAAGATTGGGAAAATATGCAAAAATGGCACCCAAGTATTGTGTACCTTTTGAAATATTAGCAAATGTTGGACTAGTTGAATATCAACTAGCATTACCACCTACTATAAAAGTACATAATGTTTTTCATGTTTCGATTTTAGAGAAACATTTTCATGATGCTACTCATGTGGTTGAATGGAATGTTATGCAGGTGGAACCTGAAGGAGAATTTCAAGTGGAACAGAATGTATACTCCACAGGAGAGAAATTTTACTCTGAAACCGTACCATCAGACAGGTCAAGGTGCAATGGAAGCACCTTAATCTAGAAGAGTCCACTTGGGAATTGGAAAGTAATATGCAAGGAGCATATCCAATTCCCGTTTCAAAATTATTTAGAAGAAGTTTAAAAGGTAACACCAAGACAATGTTATTTTTAAAGGGGAGGTGTATGTAGCACACCTGATATTTATTAATTGTTAAAGACTCTATTTTTTTTTTGAGATTTCGACCAAGTGAGGTCAAAATAATTGTAATAGAATTATTAATTATTTTGAATATTTGGAAAACAGAGAGAATCAAAATTGAAGTAGTCGTTGAAGAGTGTTTGTTGACCCATAAGGAGGAGTGACAAGTGGCAACATTTTTGAATGAAATCTCAAGAGATGAAGGAGGAATCCTCCCTAAAAATAAGGTCGAGACTCATTATGGAGCAATTATGAGCAGGTGGCTCATAAACGACAAAAGTCCTCAAAAAAATACTATAAGTATTGAACCCATCGAATAAGCAGGAGGATTGTGATGGAGGGTAAATGATCTAGCTTATGCAGAGAGAGAACATTGATCATTCTTTAACCTTGTGGTCCAAAAAATGGGATCGGGAGTTCTAGAGCAAGTAACTTGGCTGCTCTGGAAGTTTGGTTGGGAGGAATGACAACTTCAGTTTTGTTTTTCCATCAATGGTGACATGTTCTATCTTATTAATCTTGTATTGTTAGATTTGCTAGTTATATTTTTGAAATGATTATTATCATGCTAGTTTTTCTCTAATACAATTTATATACATAAATTATAGATCAAGTACATTATAAATATTGGTTCTGCGCATAGTTAGTAGCAATCACAATTAAATTTTCATACATAATTCAATAACTTGCTAGAAAAACCCTATGCAAATCTGCTATATTTCGAATAGAATAAATAATTGATAATGTATTATAAATATATAGCAATGTATCGAGGTATAAAATAGATTTGATAGGTTTCATATTAAACAAATAATATAAGTTTAACTATGAACAATGATCATGCCATTAAGAAAAACTTTTATAAAACCTAGTTTTATTAACAAACTGAAACAATCCATAATTTATAAACTAAACCGAGAGGTTAAAGTAACTTCAATATACAGTGGTAAAATACATCAAGAATCCAATTCATTGGATTAACCATTTAATACAAATCCCTAACGAGATTGGTATCAAATTCGCAAACCAAACTAGATCTCTCTCTTTAAAAAGCATTTAAACTTATCTTAGGAAAGAAGAGGTTGAGAAGCCCTCCTTTCCAAAATCCCAAAACCCAAACCATGGAGAAATAGAACTATGCCAATTGACAACCAATTGGTTACACATACCTTATTTATGTAGAAAGGGAATCTGCTCACGATTGTAGGCAGGTCCTTGCCAACATTGTACCCATGCACACAAAATATTTGGAGTTAGGGTTGGATTCAAAACCAGAGTAAAAATAATGTTTTAAAAATGAAATCTTAGGTTGGATACTTATCGATATAGAGAAACCGATTATGAAGGAGGAAGCTTAAACTTCCATATTCTTCAACGACCCCATAACCACGGGCCAAAATTTATAAATTGGATTCAAAAGACCAAACCCAAACTTAATCTTAGAACTGCTAGTTGTGCAGTAATCAAGAAAACATAGTAAGATAACCACGCCATAACCCTGCAAGTTGAGGCAATACACGTTAAATTTGTAAACTAGAAGTTTGAAGGGGTTAAACCCTAAACCTCGAGAAATGAAAGTAACTACTTACGGTTGTTAAAAAAAACGTAATCTATGCCAAAAGGAAGACCATACATAGAAACCGAGTAAAAAATCCGGAACCACAACAGGAGCCGAGGTTGTTGGGAATGAAAACAACCCAAACTGTGTTTTATTCATGAATCTCACTACCTTGTCTCTAGGGATGATTTTAAGAACCCCCCCTAGATTTATATGTATAAAAAATTGGCGAATCTCTCCGATATATAGGAAAATTTGAAGGCAATTTTATCAATAAGATAATATGTATATATAAAAAATTTGGCAAATCTTTCTTTTTATTATACAATGTTGTAAAATTCTAGCGAATCTTTCATTTTATTATATAATGTTGTAAAATCTTGGCGATTCTTTCACTAATTTATAAGATATTGTAAAATCTTGGCGAATATTTCACTTTATTATAAAAAAATTGTAAAAACTCGCATATCTTTCACTGATTTATAAAATATTGTAAAAATAGAAGAACAACAACATTAGTCAAATAACATGAATCACATCATCAACAAAAGAACATGTAGACTCACGAGTTACAAGTGGAAGGTGTCAGTGAAACACAACTACAGGAGACTCCACTTGTTATCTCATCCCTTAATGGTTTAGCGTACATGTGGGGACCTAAATCTTGACAAACCGGTAAACTAATAGAATCAGACAACTTCGAAAGATATTATTTTTATAATCTTGATGTATTATTGTACTTTCTTCAAAGGATATTCACATTGTATTTTATCATGTAAAAGCATTTAAAGATTAATTGTGAACCCTATTAGTTAAGTCGACCCAAAAGAATCCAGAAAGAACATATCATATTGTACCCTAGTCAAGTCGGCCCAGTGAAGTTGACATCCCACAAGGAAAAATCACTTGGAAAACAAGTATAAATAGAGAGGGTGCACTTCTCATTTGGACACATCAAGCACTTAAGCATATTCACAAGAGAAGGAAAAGTAGTTGCATTGTGAAGATATCTTATTCTTGGGGTTTCTATCTTATCTTATTCTTGGGATCTTTGTGGAAGAGAGTTTAGCTGATGGATTGTACTAGAATACATTGTACTTGCTAACAAATTTATACTAAAGAAGTTTGTTGGGTTTTTATTCTCTTTAAGGGTTTCCCAGAGGATAAACTTTTGTCTCTTTTATGATGTGCTTGTCTTTCTTTTAGTGACCCTATTGCATATGGTTATTGTGATATAATGCAAATTGTTTGAAGATCTAATATAACCATCATTCAAGTATATAATTCTAACAAAAGGACATGTAGAGAGCCAAGCTTTTTAGCCCAATTCACAATGACCATGGAATCCCCATAAACATTCATGGTATCAATTCTAAGCATAGAGGAAAATTTGGCAAGACACCAAAGAGCTAAAAGCTCAACTTTAGTGTTTGTGCCTTTACCATAGTTCAATTTCAGCTTTTAATGATGCTCATCATTGATGTTCAAAAAAATACCAGCCCCACGGATACCCTATTTTCATATAGATTTGGCCACTTATATAGCCCCATTAGGGTCTCAACATTATGCAAGTTATCCATTCTTGCTAAAGCATCCATTTTCATCCCTAAGACAATACTTTTGTAGGGAATGTGGGAAGAACCACCCCCCCTACCGACTAGAATGGCATCAACACTATAGGGATAGCGAAAGTACCACTAAAAAAGAAATCCAACTAAGCCTAAAGTTATTCACGATAGTAGTTTTTGAGAAACTTTACAGGGATGGGGATCCATCAACTCGAATAGTGCATCCTTCACATTATAAATTTGAGTGCATCATTTTTTTGTAATATTAAAAGTATTGTCCTAATTATTATGGTCTTGTAAATGTTTTTGAACCACTTTTGAACATGGTAAGTAAATTGTCACTATTTGGTACATGGGAATCATCAAAAGTAATTATGGTGTAACTATGGGCTTATAATAACACGTCAATCATCAAAAGTAATTATGGGCTTGTCAACGACCCATATTCTCATTGTGGCTTGGAAGGGACAAAACTAATATAAGTACAAACTCTGCATAGGTCATTCAATGGAGAGAAACTTAACCAAAGAGCTTTATGACTACAACCTTAGCTATATGACTTCATGGTATGGACACAAGCAAGCAATATTATAAATTGTTTCACAGCCAAACAAAGAAAAGATGTTAGGTTCAACATTGGATCTTAAAAATGTATAAAATCAACATGGTTGCAATTAAATCTACTAATGTCATTACTAGATGGCATAATACTATGGATTCTAGTAAATTTTCATGTTTTATGGGTATGTTATAAAATAACATTTCTAAGATATTGATAGACATTTTCTTATCATATGTTTTTGTAATTGGAAAAGGTTATTCAATGATTGGCATGAGTGATGATTTAATGACCTTTATTACTGATTAAATATGTATGGTTGATTTTGAGACAAGTCTAGGTTTTATTACATAAGAAGACATTAATGTCGACTAAATAATAGTGTGTTCAAATGTAAATGTATCTTTACAAATTAACCTAATTTGGGCTCAATTAATTTAATGAGCTCTCATTAAGAACACTTACAATGTTAACTTTTTTATTATTATTATCCACAAAATAATAAAACACATTCCTATCTAATTTTTAACTCATAAATATATTTGAATTAACATAACTTTAAAATACATTAATTATATATACATTAATGATTTTTAACTCATAAATATATTTGAATTAACATAATTTTAAAAAACATTAATTATATATACATTAATAAAACTCTTTGCATGAACATTAACAAAGTAAAAGTAACCTTCTAACATCAAATTATATAAAGTGAAATACACGATTTTTAAAGTAATCATAATTTGCACATACATCTTAAGCAACTCAACCTAATCAACAAACAAACTTGAGAAGTTTCTAAAGAAGGATGTAGGGATTGATTCGTCTACAATCTTTGGGCCATGGAGTTCATGCATAATATAGACATAAGTTAGGGAGAAATATTCAGAAGCATAAAAGGGATCTATTACCTGGCGATGCCCTAACCTCCGTCGCAGCCATGTGCCAGAATGTTCTTACTTAATTATTCGCCCTAATAACGTTATATAATCAGATGGCTAACATGCGACAAGATTATTTATTTAGAGAAAGGTTCATAACAATAAACACCATATTAGCTCTGTACTGAAAGCTTCAACTAATTAAATGTTACTTTTCGTGTTTAACGAAGGGTAGATGAGAGGAAGGAAAAACAATAAACTTTTGTATGTTTTTGTCGTTCTCTGCAAATATGGCAAAGACGACTGCTGGACCTGATGAAGAAGTAATGAACGACTCATAAAAGATACCAGACCTGATTAATGTGGATCTAAATATGGGGACATCAAATCCAATGAAAGGAAGGATCTGGCGGTAGAGCAGGTTAACAAATTCTGACCTGTGTTGCAGACTAATCTCGGGGGCATAGCAGGGGGATGTTACGCATCAAACGTGTTGTATGCTTCAGGTGCTACTTCATATATTGAGAATGGGAAGGAATTTGACAACATAAAGGAAGTGGTAGAAACTACCAGAGGGTAACATAAACCTGAATAGGGGAACCAGTTGGACAAAAACTTGTGCAGGAGTTAATGCTGAATGAATTTCACCAAGATAATAGGCTTAGCGTGATCAATGATCTTGAGGAGCAGAAGAATACAATGTTCCCCCAATTTTTTGGGAGGCGGGAGCATGGGAATGGGGAAACACACTTTGGGGACGTGTGGAGACCACCCCCAAATTTTAGGGAAATTCAGGGGGATTGGATCTCGGCAATAACATTTCATCCTGTATAAATATAGTTTAAGTTGCTTCCTATAAACACAATCTAATTCTTCAATGATTCAACATACTTCAACATTGTGTAAATCCATGGCATACATGTTGTAAATAAGAAGAATGAACAAAGGACCCTATTTCTTCATGATTCCAGTGGGAATCACATTATTTGAGTACTTCAAGTCCAACATACAATTATGCAAGAGTGAACTATAAATCCTATATTGGGATCATATTCAACAATAGCACCCTGTTCCCGCCTCCTCTATGTTTTTAGCCCTTGCCTCTACCTTGAATCTTGAAGTTGAGCTTCAAAGGGCATTACTAAACACTCTATAATTTTGATGAAACTTCCTAAACCAAGCATTAAAATAAGGTAGAATCAGGAAAAAAAATTAAAAAATCATCCTTAATAAGTGATTTTGCTTGACATAAGGGTACATTTTGATTAAGGTCATGATAGATGAGTTTAACAATCAGCACCACAAACATCAATCTACACAGAGAGGTTGGTGTGCTTGATTAAATGACAATCCCTTAACCTCATACATGATAAAATCCAATGGAGACATTGCATTCCTGAAATCCTCAAAACTGTTAAGTCTGTTGAATTTTGAATGGGATGTAAAATTCTTCTTTTTGCATATGAACTTCTATGAGGTTGGAACCACTCTCAAACATCCTGAAACATTTAATTTTCGTTATCTTTCATTCTCCATCCTTTTACTTTAAGAATTTGACTTTACCATTACTGTTGGAGCACCTAGGAAACCCCAATTAGCCAGTGCATGCTTCAAAACAAGGGGACGAGGGGAAACATTTCAGGAGGAGCCCCTGGGCGTGGGGAACGAGGGGGGGGAGCTCCCGAGCTTGGGGGGAAACTCCCGGTGGAAAACTAGAAGAATATGAATTCTGGTATTTGGAGTACCCATCCAAACAATAAGTTTGGTTCCCTGTGTTATATTTTCTTTAGAGTTATAATAAGGGCATGCTGCTAATGTCTTGTCCATAAATAGAGATGGTATATTTCAATGTTTGGTCTGTGTATGTAGAAGGATAAAGTAGAAAGAACATAGGACTGCTAGTCATAATGAATGCAATTACATCAAAAGGATCTGGTGGCCCTTGGAGGCTCAGATACTGTAGCATAGATAGCATACAGTTAATGCAGCGTGTAGAAGACATTTTAAATTACAAACTCAAAATTTTTAACTATGAGTATCCAACTAGCAAAACATCCTTTTTATGATGTTTGATGGTCTCTCCCAAGGGCATGTCCAGCTAAAATTGAATGAATAATTGTTATCATCTTTGATAGTACTTATTGACATGTACCCTTAAAAGAATTTGTTAAAATCCTACTCTAATCAATACAAATATTCTCACATGAAGACAATTCAATGAATAGTAAGATCTTTCTAATAAAATTAACAAAGAAGATATATATATTACTAGTACTTACTACTCGGTGTGTCTTCTAATTAAATCAACTTCATCTTCCTTGCGACAGTTAAAACAGTGAGCTTAGTGTTCTCTGCATGTTGGAGGAAATTCTTAAACAAACATAGCTCATTTTGATTCCAATGCATTAATTTTGCACGAGTAGAGCTCTTCAAATTTTACCTTAAAAATCACCATTTGAATTATTGAACAATTCCGAGACAAAGATAAGCATAACCATTGCTCTAGCAAACGGGGATGCCAATTTTTCTTTCATTTTCCCCCTTTTCTTAACATTTATGACTTTATTATCTCAAAATACAAACTGGAGATATAAAAATCACATTTACTTTATCATGCCCATGCAATTGGAGCATTGCTGAATTACAAAGACAATTAGGCACAGATTTATCAAAAACTTTTCTTTGAAATACAAAATGATGGCGTATTACTTATAGATATGTGATCAGTTAAAAGGATTTAAACCACCCTTCATTATTGGCATCGCTATGCACATTGTACATTCCAAAACCTGAGCATCACCATATGCCAAATCCTGAATGCCTATTTACACTTTAGACAATAGACGCTCTGAAGTATCCTACTTCCACTTCACAAAGTGTTCCAAAAATTTCATCACCTGGAAGAGACAAGATATCCACCCAAAATTTTGTAAAAAAATATCAATTGTAGAAAACATCCATATGCATTGCTAGACTGGCATTCAATGGAAAAAAGCATAATTTATGGACAGACAAAATTACGACCTATTCTCTTCCCAAATCATTTTTACATACCTCAGATGGTATTTTAAGTGAATATGTTTCATAAGTTTCTTTGGGGACAGTGGAGACAAGAATCCCGCATTTCTTTTGACCTGTCTAATGCAATGCCACAAGAAACCAGGAAAGACCAACATCTAAAGACATAAATTGAATGCAAATGATTGTAAGCTATTAGTACTTGCTAAAAAAAGAAAACTTACCAAGTGACACTAGTAAATATTTAAGGGCCTTTCATTTGTCCCATTTAATAATAGGATGAACCTCGAAGACCTACATAAAGCAATCTCCTCAGCAAGTCTTCAAACCCTATGATAGTTCTTAGTAAGTCACTAATGGTGATTTGATGAAAACTAAAACATAGCAATATCTGAAAGGTTCACCTTCCTTCCTTGTGTCAGTCACAATTGAGGATACTCTTTAATTACACTTGTTACTTGGTCTGCAAGTGCTTCCCAACTCTACTCCAAAACAAATGCATAAAAGCTAAGTATTCAAATGAGTTCAATATTAATTTGACAAAACTAATGATTTAAGTGTTCCATTGGAATTAATTCCATCATAATCATGCCTAGAAATGCTACAGGAAATTTTGATAGAGGCTTGAAATGGATCTAAACAAAGACAAAGTACATAATCCACAAACTCTAAAAGGTCAGAAACCTAAGAATTTGGATATGGAAATGATGACCTGTACATACCTACAGGGACATACATATCAATGAAATTATTTAACTAAACAGTAAATACATCAAAAATGAAGAAAAGGTTTTGTATCAAGAGATTAAATTACAAGAACAACATGAAGCAGTCTGACTACTTCCCCCTTGCATGTCAATACATAACTCGCCTTCTCTTCAACACTGCGATAATGCACAGAAACACAAAATTTGTGATTTTCAACCATGGATCCAGTGATTCTCTTCGTCTTCTCGGCTAGCAATGCGGAAACCTGCACAACAAGAGGTGTAATCCAATCAATACTAACCAACAACAATGCTGACAAAAGTTCTAATACACAATGTCTCAACAGGAAAATAGGGATGCAAATGAACCCCAATACTGTTTAAGCACCCACACTATTGGAAACCTCAGTTTCTTATGTATTTCATTCATCTGATATTTGGTTGGATTTCCGACTAACTATAAAACAAACTCAAGCCCTTTACACACAACGCTTTGAAAAAGTTGGAATACGAAGGGTTATGTCACTCTGATTATACTAAATACCTTCCCATGGAAAAAGGAAGAATGTTAACACACAGTATGATGATGAGAATAAAAATAGGCATCTATCTTCAAGTGACCTTTCCATGTTGCCTTTCTATAATGAATATAAAGCTACATAAAATGGAATTTCTTCATACCTTGTCTGTCATTGGTAAGAACTCACTGGCATGCTAGTAGAGAACAACACCACCCTGAGAGACAAAAAATACCAGTTGAAACTTGAAAGTGAATAACAAATCACCAAAAGCATTTGTAAAATATCTACCTTTTACACTCCTTGGTAAGATGTACATTAATGTAGATTATATCTATTTTTGTGGAAATAAAGTACAAATGCACCAGCACCACAAAAGATAATAGATGAGTTGAGTACGACAACATTGTGGTATTCATTCTCTAACTTTTGCCCCATCCTTGATGGCTAAAAGTAATAAAACCCCCAAAAATGAAAGAACTGGATATTCTTAACCCGATGTTATAAATTAACATGGTCAGATAGACCAATGAAAATATCCCTACTGAAAATAAGCAAGGCTTTAGATAACCATTTCAGAATCTCCATTTCATGCTGCACTTACTTCTCTATTGTCTTGGTACAGTTTTGCCTTAGAACCGTTGGAACTTTTGGCTGGTCCCATAATGTTCATACCATAGCTACCAACATAATAAAACTCAGCTAACTTTACAAACTCATACACCTGCAAAATATATTAAACAATACCGTAAAATATTGTTCGAGTTAGCATTACTTCTTTACAAACACTACTACTATGTATGACTAAACCCAAGCAACCAATACGAAGATGAAATCATGAAAAGCACAAAAGCTTCAAATATGCAAGTTGCGTAAACAAAGAAACCAAGACAAAGATGAAATCATGAAAAACACAAAAGATTCAAACATGCAAGTGGGAAAATATCTTGCCACGTCTCTAACTGTTGCACGCATCTATGGATAGCATCAAGACAGAATGAAATATGGTTAAAACATGGAGTAATATGTCATCAAGAAGCAAAAATTTATTTTCAAAATGAACTTTAGAAATCCTGAATTCATGCATGGATACGGGTAGAAAATACATCAATTACAACATAATCGTTCAAGACTGCACACGATGCGGTTCTAAATTCATATTCAGTTTGGTCGAATGAAAGCACCTGTTGAATCCTCCTCTATATTATAAAAAGCATTGCGTGGCGAAGTTTCTCTAATAGCTCGGATTTGGTGGGGGCATCAAGATCCGACAATATGGTGTCTATAATGAATATAAAGCAACATAAAATGGAATTTCTTCATACCTTGTCTATCACTGGTAATAACTCACTGGCAGGATGGTAGAGAACAACACCACCCTGAGAGACAAAAAAAATACCAGTTGAAACTTGAAAGTGAATAACAAATCACCAAAAGAATTTGTAAAATATCTACCTTTTACACTCCTTGGTAAAATGAACATTAATGTAGATTATATCTATTTTCTTAACATTTATGACTTTATTATCTCAATTGATATAAAAAAACCATAACTTTATCATGCCCGTGCAATAGAAGCATTGCTGAAAATTAGGCACATATTTATCAAAAACTTTTCTTTGAAATACAAAATGATGGTGTATTACATATAGATATGTGATCAGTTAAAAGGTTGTAAACCACCCTTCATTAATAGCATCACTATGCACATTGTACATTCCAAAACCTGAGCATCACCATATGCCAAATCCCAAATTCCCATTTACATTTTAGACAACAGATCCTCTGAAGTATCTCACTTCCACTTCACGAGGTGTTCCAAAAATTTCAAGACCTGAAAGAGAGAAGATATCCACCCAAAATTTTGTAAAAATATATCAATTGTAGAAAACATCCATATGCATTACTAGACTAGCATTCAGTAGACAACAACATGATTTATAAACAGACAAAATTACGTCATGTTCTCTTCCCAATCATTTTTACATACCTCAAATGGTTTTTTAAGTGAATATGTTGTGTTTGTTTCTTTGGGGACAGTGGAGACAAGAATCCCATACCCTTGACCTCTGTCCCATGGTACCTAATATATCAAAAAGACTCTTCAGGACATTGATAACTGCATGCATGGAACCCCTTGAAAATGATCAAGATACAACCTAAAAATATAGCATGACAAATGAAAAGATTAGAACATAGGCTTCGAGATCATAATTCCATGGCACAGATTGCTAACCTTATATGCATCTTCATCTATACAATCATCTCCTATATACAGAGGAAGTACATCATTACGATTTGCTAAGCCTGCAATAATTCAATGATGTTAAAGAAATGGATGGATATAGGTTTCTATATAAGAAAAAAACTGACAAGCAGAAATAACGGTCTGCATTTCTTTTGACCTGTCTAATGCAATGCGACAAGAAACTGGGAAAGACCAACATCTAAAGACATAAATTGAATGAAAATGATTGTAATGTATCAGTAGTTGCTGAAACAGGAAAACTTACCAAGTGACACTAGTAAATATACAAGGGCATTTCCTTTGTCCAATTTAATTATAGGATGGACCTCGAAGACCTACATAGAGCAATCTCCTCAGTAAGTCTTCAAGCCCTATGACAGTTCTTAGTAAGTCACTAATGGTGATTTGATGAAAATTAAAACATGGCACTATCTGAAAGGATTACCTTTCTTCCTTGTGTCAGTCGCAATTGAGGATACTCTTTAATTACACTTGTTACTTGGTCTGCAAGTGCTTCCCAACTCTGCTCCAAAACATATGCATAAAATCTAAGTATTCAACTTGGTTTAATATTAAATTTACAAAACTAATGATTTAAGTGTTCCATTGGAATTAATTTCAGCATAATCAGGCCTAGAAATGCCACAGGAAATTTTGACAGAGGCTTGAAATGGATCTAAACAAAGAAAATGTACATAAGCCAAAAACTCTGAAAAGTTAGAAACCTAAGAATTTGGATCTGGAAATGATGACCTGTACATACCTACATGGATATACATATCAATAATATTATTTAACTAAATAGTAAATACATCAAAAATGAAATAAAGGTTTGGTATCAAGAGAATATAAAGCAATATGGTGTCTATAATGAATATAAAGCAACATAAAATGGAATTTTTTCATACCTTGTCTATCACTGGTAATAACTCGCTGCCAGTTTGGTAGAGAACAACACCACCCTGAGAGACAAAAAAAATACCAGTTGAAACTTGAAAGTGAATAACAAATCACTAAAAGAATTTGTAAAATATCTACCTTTTACACTCCTTGGTAAGATGTACATTAATGTAGATTATATCTATTTTCTTAACATTTATGACTTTATTATCTCAATTGATATAAAAAAACCATAACTTTATCATGCCCATGCAATAGAAGCATTGCTGAATTACATAGACAATTAGGCACATATTTATCAAAAACTTTTCTTTGAAATACAAAATGATGGTGTATTACATATAGATATGTGATTAGTTAAAAGGTTGTAAACCACCCTTCATTACTAGCATCACTATGCACATTGTACATTCCAAAACCTGAGCATCACCATATGCCAAATCCCAAATTCCCATTTACACTTTAGACAACAGATCCTCTGAAGTATCTCGCTTCCACTTCACGAGGCGTTCCAAAAATTTCAAGACCTGAAAGAGAGAAGATATCCACCCAAAATTTTGTAAGAAAATATCAATTGTAGAAAACATCCATATGCATGCTAGACTAGCATTCAGTAGACAACAACATGATTTATGGACAGACAAAATTAAGTCATGTTCTCTTCCCAATCATTTTACATACCTCAAATGGTTTTTTAAGTGAATATGTTGCATTTGTTTCTTTGGGGACAGTGGAGACAAGAATCCCATACCCTTGACCTCTGTCCCGTAGTACCTAATATATCAAAAAGACTCTTCAGGACATTGATAACTGCATGCATGGAACCCCTTGAAAATGATCAAGATGCAACCTAAAAATATAGCATGACAAATGAAAAGATTAGCACATAGGCTTCGATATCATAATTCCATGGCACATATTGCTAACCTTATATGCATATTCATCTATACAATCATCTCCTATATACAGAGGAAGTACATCATTACGATTTGCTAAGCCTGCGATAATTCAATGATGTTAAAGAAATGGATGGATATAGGTTTCTATATAAGAAAAAAACTGACAAGCATAAATAACAGTCTGCATTTCTTTTGACTCGTCTAATGCAATGAAACAAGAAACTGGGAAAGACCAACATCCAAAGACATAAATTGAATGAAAATGATTGTAATGTATAAGTAGTTGCTGAAACAGGAAAACTTACCAAGTGACACTAGTAAATATACAAGGGCATTTCCTTTGTCCAATTTAATTATAGGACGGACCTCGAAGACCTACATAGAGCAATCTCATCAGTAAGTCTTCAAACCCTATGACAATTCTTAGTAAGTCACTAATGGTGATTTGATGAAAATTAAAACATGGCAATATCTGAAAAGCTTACCTTCCTTCCTTGTGTCAGTCGCAATTGAGGATACTCTTTAATTACACTTGTTACTTGGTCTGCAAGTGCTTCCCAACTCTGCTCCAAAACATATGCATAAAAGCTAAGTATTCAACTAGGTTTAATATTAATTTTACAAAACTAATGATTTAAGTGTTCCATTGGAATTAATTTCAGCATAATCAAGCCTAGAAATGCCACAGGAAATTTCGACAGAGGCTTGAAATGGATCTAAACAAAGAAAATGTACATAAGCCAACAACTCTGAAAGGTCAGAAACCTAAGAATTTGGATCTGGAAATGATGACCTGTACATACCTACATGGATATACATATCAATGATATTATTTAACTAAATAGTAAATACATCAAAAATGAAATAAAGGTTTGGTATCAAGAGATTAAATTACAAGAACAGCATGAAGCAGGCTTCCAACTACTTCCCCCTTGCATGTAAAAACATAACTCACCTTCTCTTCAACACGACCATAATGCACAAAAACCCAAAATTTGTGATTGTCAACCATGGATCCACTGGTTCTCTTCATCTTCTCGACCAACAATGCAGAAACCTACACAAAAAGAGGTACAATCCAATCAATACTAACCAACAACAATGCTGACAAAAGTTATAATACACAATATCTCAATGGGAAAATAGGGGTGCAAATGAACCCCAATATTGTTTAAGCACCCACACTAATGGCCAGCTCATTTTCCTGTGTATTTCATTCATCTGATATTTGGTTGGACTTCCCACTAACTATAAAACAAACTCAAGTCCTTTCCACACAACGCTTTGAAAAAGGTTGAATACGAAGGGTTCGGTCACTCTGATTATACTAAATACCTTCCCATGGAAAAAGGAAGAACGCTAACACGCACTATGATGATGAGAATAAAAATGGTCATCTATCTGCAAGTGACCTTTCCATGTTTCCTTTCTATAATGAATATAAAGCAACATAAAATGGAATTTCTTCATACCTTGTTTAGTAAGAACTCACTGGGAGGCTGGTAGAGAACAACACCACCCCGAGAGACAAAAAATACCAGTTGAAACTTGAAAATGAATAACAAATCACCAAAAGCATCTGTAAAATATCTACCTTTTACACTCCTTGGTAAGATGTACATTAATGTAGATTATATCAATTTTTGTGGAAATAAAGTACAAATGCACCAGCACCACAAAACATAATAGATGAGTTGAGTACGCCAACACTGTGGCATTCATTCTCTAACTTTTGCCCCATCCTTGATGGTTAAGAGGAACAAAACCCCCAAAAATGAAAAGGTTGGATATTCTCTGCCTGATGTAATAAATTAAGATGGTTAGATAGACTAGTGACAAACTACCTACTAAAAACAACCATTTCAGAATTTCCATTTCATGCTGCACTTACTTTCTTGTCTATTGTCTTGGTACAGTTTGCCTTAGAAACGTTAGAACTTTTGGCTAGTCCCATAATGTCCATACCATGGATACTAACATAATACAACTCAACTAACTCTATAAACTCATACACCTGCAAAATATATTAAACAATACCATAAACCATTAGAAGTCCTACTTTACAAACACTACTACCGTTGTATGACTATACCCAAGCAACCAAGACCAAGATGAAATCATGAAAAGCACAAAAGCTTCAAAGATGCAAGTTCCGTAAACAAAGCTTCCAAGACCAAGATGAAATCATGAAAAACACAAAAGATTCAAACATGCAAGTAGGAAAATATCTTGCAACGTCTCTAACTGTTGCACGCATCTATGGATAACATCAAGACATCATAATGAAATATGGTTAAAACATGGATTAATCTGTCATCAAGAAGCAAAAATTTATTTTCAAAGTGATTAGAAAGCCTGGATTCATGCATGGATATGGGTGGAAACTATAGCAATTACAATGTAATCGTTCAAGACCACCCAGGCCACGTTTCTAAATTCATATTCACTTTGGTGGAATGAAGGCACCTATTGAATCCTCCTCTATATTATAAAAAGCACTGCGTGATGG
>LPNX010941025.1:133885-204601 GCA_001517045.1 Pseudotsuga menziesii | reverse complement strand
TATAAGGGTTAAAACCTGCTTTAAAAAAAGGCGAATCTTACTGTAAAATGGATTCAAGCCCTAAGTTGGGGGCGAATTCAACTCCATCGTGGAATTTCCATGAACGAGACAGGTGAATTTATCCCCGAAAACCACCATTCCCAGGAAAATTGGGGCGAATGCAATGTTGAAGGAATTTTCGAGCGGGCGAAATCCATTTTTACCATATTTCCTTATGATATACGACTAGGCTAACCTGCATTTCAAGGTTTTTATGTT
Source organism: Pseudotsuga menziesii (assembly GCA_001517045.1). Taxonomy (NCBI): domain Eukaryota; kingdom Viridiplantae; phylum Streptophyta; class Pinopsida; order Pinales; family Pinaceae; genus Pseudotsuga; species Pseudotsuga menziesii. Next base: position 204,343 of record LPNX010941025.1, on the reverse strand, counting down.
AAATAAATTATGGGCTAAAGTTTATTAATTAAAAAAATAGGTTTAATATAAAAATTTGCCCACTAAATTTTTAAAAACCCTTAAAATTCGCCTATGGGCTAAAATTTGCCCCTAAAATCATCTCTGCTTGTCTCGTCCTCCTTTGCACCTGTCACATACAGATCTTGGCTCAGAGATCGTATATGCTATACAAATTGAAATGTAAATGCTAAAGAAAAACTAAATCCTTACCTTTCTAACAGTTCGAGGGTATCAAGGGTTCTTCCTCCTCAACGATTACTCCATCGTAATACCTCGTGTACACAAAAACATGTCCGTTATATTTTTAACCTTCATAAATCTTGTTTAAATACGACAATGAATAATGTATATTACCTGAAGAATATGCTTCCTCTTTGTTGTAGAAAGCTTCTTCAAGAACAATCGAATGAAGGAAACAAACATTTTATCCTTCCACGCAGAGAATTAGAGGAGGTCTGCAAAAACACTAATCAACTAAAAATAACCATCACAACAACCAAAGAATTGTTTTCACAACATAGTAAATGAGATACACTTTCCATTTTTTTTATGCAACCCCCATAAAATAACATCCAATGTCGTGGAGCCAAGGTAGGTTATAGATGGCGGACCAAGATCTTGTTTCCAATTACGATGTCTGGGAATGTAGTTAAAGCATTGCAACAAGACATTAAACCACCCTGGTTGTGATTTCAACCTGCAATCCACGAGTTTAAATATCAAGTTCTTCCTTAAATCCTCCATTAAACCTTATGAGATGTCAAGCATTAAACCTTTCCTTATAACTATCGAACCTTATAAACACCTTTGAAATTTTTTACAACCATAATTGTATGTTTCCAAACATAGGTCAAGGCCTTAGTATTACCATCTCATGGATGGTTACTCACTTGCAAACCTCTAACAATATCAAAATCAATACTCGCTTAAACCTTGTTCAAAGGTAAATGTTAAACAAGAAAATTAAACATTATCATAAACCTTTACATATCATAGTACTAGGATTGAAATATGCCAACCAAGGCTTAGGAATAAGGTTAAGACCTTAAGGTCCTATTCTTAACTTGTAAAAATAACTGATATGTCAATGTTATTCATCATGCTAAGAAGTCACATGTATATTCAAGTTGTTTGATCGTAGTCGATTAAAGATCCTAAGTTGATGACAAGTTTCTACCAAAAAACAACAAGGTAAATTAGAATATTAAATGTAATCAAGTGAGTAAGTCTTTAAAAATAAATTACAACTAAGAGCAATATAGATATATATACATAAAACAAATATTTTGTATGCTTGGGGTTGTGATAATGAGTAAGGTACAGTAAGCTACCAATCAGTTGTCTGTAGAGAGTACTATAAACCAGGAGTGTAGAACCACCTTCTTCCAATCTGATGCCAAATAAGAAGGGGAAGGATGGTACTTTGCAATCAGTTATATGGAATATTTTGATCAAATCTCCTATGTATCTATACTAAGTAATCATGATCTCCAAATATTTTTTATTCACTTCAAGGCCAATAAACTGCATTCGCATCCCTAGATCTGTCATGGATAATTCCTTTCTCAAATATGCCTTGATGTCCCTCAATCCACTAGTTGAAACACCAGTAATGAGCAAGTCATCCACATACAATACAATCAATAGTAAGAAACCTTCCTTTTGCTACATGTAGACATTGCAATCATACTTTCACCTTTCAAACTTCTGTGGTAGTAAGAAGGCATAAATATTGACACAACATGCCCTTGGGGCTTGCTTGAGCCCATACATAGATTTCCTTAGTTTTAAAATGAAGGAGGAATATCCAGTATACCCCTCAGGCTCTCTCATGTAGATCTCTTCTTCTAAGTCACCATGGAGGAAGGCACTCTTCACATCCATGTGATGTACCTCACATTTCTTCGAAGCTGCAATGGCCAAAACCAACCTTATGGAGTCCATTATTGGGGAGAATGTTTCATTGTAGTTCATCCCATGAAATTTTGAATACCCCTTTCCAACTAACCAAGCATTGTACTTGGTAGTAGATCCATCTACCGCTAGTTTGGTTTGGTAGTAGATCCATTGAATATATTTCTCCCATGAGGTAAGGATACAAGCTCCCAGGTATTGTTGTCTTGTAGCGAATCATATTCATCATCCATGGCTTCCTGTCATCTTGGATCATGGAAAGCCTCCTTGTAGGACTATGGATCAGACCCCAACATCATGTAGCACCTCTCTGGGAGAAGTGGATATGTATGACAGAGCGTAAGCTTTTCATCCTGAAATTGAGATCTAGTTCTCCTTTTGTTAGATGGATCCCCAACAATGTCCCCAATAGTTTCAATTATTTTTTGAGCCCATTTAGGCCTTGGATTAGGAGAAGGATCTAGATATTCTTGATATTCATTCTCATTATCAATATACTCTTCTTCTTGGTCCTCATATTCATATTCTAAATCTAAAACATTAGTAGAAACGTCATCATATGCAAATGAAATTGATTGAGTATTTATACCTTCCTCTTCAGTTGGTTGTATATCATGCAATGGATCTTCATTGAATTGGACACTCCGTTCTTTGAAACATCTTCTGGTTGCAATCTACATCAGTTTTTAAGCTTTTACATCATATGCATATCCCAATAGAATGCATTTACTACTTTTAGGATGGAAGGATTTACTTTTGTCAGATGGAATTATGGCCCATGCTTTGGAGCCAAAAACCCTTAGATGTGAGACATTAGGCTTATGTCCCATCATTGCTTTGAATGGAGTGACCCTAATCATTGACTTGTGAGGTACTTTGTTCTGTATGTACGAAGCACAATTCACTGCTTCAACCCACATATATGATGGAAGATCTCTTTCTTCAAGAAGGCAGGTAGGCATCTCTTTCAAATATATGCTCTTCCTCTTAGCTACACCATTTTGTTGTGGTGTGTATGGGACTAAATGTTGCATCTAAATACCTTTTGAAGCACACAATTGTTTGAATTCTCCTTTTGATGTACTCTCCTCCATTGTTTGATTTGAGTGCTTTGATCTTCTTCCCAAAGGTGTTCTTAGGTAATGCTTTGAAAACTTTGAAAGTTTCAAACACCTTAGACTTTTTCTTAAGAAAGTATATCCAATAATACCTTGAGTAGTCATCAATGAAGGTTAGAAAGTATCTGGATCCATTCATGGATGTTGTAGGCATTGGTCCGAAGACATCACTATGAACCAAATCAAGTGTAGAGGCAACTCTTCTTTCCTTCCCAACCTCATACCTTCGCTTTGTATGCTTACCTACCAAGCAACCATTGTAAACACTTTGAGAGGACTTGATGAGAGGAAATTTCTCAAACATCTCTTCATTGTGTAGCTGCTAGAGATATTTGAAATTTAGATGGCCAAATCTCTCATTCCAAATTATGCTTGTATCATTAGCATGAGTCAATATGGCACTTGGGTATGAGTGAGGAAGAAAATGTGAGAATTCATATCCCTTGAAAGCATAATTTGGAACTCCTTTCGCTATAAAGTTCCAAGTAGATATTCCTAAGATCTACACTAAGTAAGGATCAAATATGACTCGCTTTGGTGAGCCTGTATGGGTCATCTAATATATAGACAACATATTTTATGCTAGGGAGGGCACATAGAGGACATTTTTGAACACTCAATGCTCAAACTGAATTGAACCTTTCCTAATGAATGAGTCATCTCCCATGTGTATGTTAGGACCACCAGAGACATCTAGAGAAGAGAATGATTCCTTGAAGGAAACCATGCGGTTGGTGGCTCAAGAATCAATGAGAAAATCTTGTGACCGAGAGAAATTTGCCTTCAGTGCATGTCATCTCTCATGATCTTCAGTCTTGTTTCTAGGATCAGGCTTCCTTGTGCCTTCAGGGAGGGAAATATTGTTATGTTCAAGGATTATTGACATTTGGTCTATGGTTTCTTCATACATAGGTTCTCTAGATGATTCCCTCTCTTGTAGTATGGGAACTTGGTATTTTCAAACTTTTTGTGTTTATCCTTATTAGAACCAAAGGCTCCTTCTTAAGGATTATGCTTCTCCTTAAGTTTGATACTAGTGTTCTTTTTATTCTACCCTTTTTGTTTTCCTTTGGATTGCATGTTATTGGTCTCCCCAACCAAGACAGATTGATTCTTGGAGGCTTCGAGGGATTTGAGCTAGATCAACTTATCTTATTCTTGAATAAGAGATTATGTGAATGCATCAAGTGAGGGCATTATCCAGCTTGGAGTTGTTAGTATCTTAGAATGAAAGGTGTACACAAACACTGAGAATCCTGGGCCAAGCTTGCTCAGAATGGAGAGCACCAATTACTCATCCTTCTTGTCAATTCCACACTGCTTGCAATGCATGACCAAAGACTTGAACTTGGAAAAGAATTATTGGATGGTTTTGAAATTGCTATGTTGAAGAGAAATCAGTTCATTCTCTAGAATATGGCCTCTTAGCTCATCCTACTTATCAAACAGTGATTCAAACTTCTTCCATACTTACCTTGGAGTTTTTAATCCATCAAGGTGGAAGAGAAAATCCTTGTAGATATGAATGCACATGAAACCAAAGGCTTCATCCAATTTGTTTAGATACCTCAATTTCTCTAAAGGTTGTCAGGGTTTGATCTCCTTTCCAATTGTGACCCTATACAGACCTTTGTTGCGCAACACCATATTCATATCTACCCTCCAATACAGATAATTGAGGGGTGTGAGAATCCTCGATGTCAAGGCTTCCAAATTCTCCATTTTTCAGCTTCAGGAGCATCAAAATTCTTTTGAATTATTTAATTTACCTGCAAAAACTTTCAATTCGAAGGAAAACCACTTCATTCACTCTCTACTTCGACATGTACACATTATGAGGGTGCTTCATGCATGGCTAGACTTATCTGGATAAATCCACAGGGAGCAAGGCACATATACGAAGAATTATGTGGAACCCATATGCTTCTAGTGCATAAATGGAATTTTCTAAGGATTGAAATTGGATGAGCACCTACTCTGATACCGTGTAAAATAATCCAAGCTACGTGATCACCAGGATGGTTTGAACCTCACTGCTAAAGAATAATAACTGGGGAAGAATAAATTCAGTGTTATAATTATCAAACAATCATGGTGAAATTATTCAAACTAGAGGAAACACAGTTGATAGCATAACATTAATCTCATAATCATTAACCTATATTTAATACATACATGATACAATAAAGGAAATTTGAATCCTCTAGGAGTGAATCAAATTCCATGACTTGAACTGACTCTAGAGATCACTATCTATGGAAAAATCACCACTGGATCCTCACTAGTGTAACTCATGACAACTGAAACAACTCACAATTAGTTAACTGACCAAGGTAACTGAGAAAAGGACCCAAATATCCTTAAATAATGCAAAGTTGGAACTAGACTAATTGAAGGTGAACTAATTGATTCCCATTGGAGCATAACTCAACACAGACTAGGGTGAACTAATGGTGGGACTCCCATGACCCAATGTGGGTTCCTAGAATATAGGGATTGATCTCTAGAGCTCCCAAACTCATGTAAACTGGCACATTAAATGGTAGGTGGGCCCCAGACAACTTCCCCATGACACTAATGAAGTGGAAACATAGTACTAATATAGGAAACTGGCATTTAGACTATGGTGATCAAGGGAGGATTACAAATAATCCTAACAAAAAGAGTGCAGGTGCAGAGTTGTTCACTAAATACATGAACAAAGTACATGAATGGGTTCAAAACTAGTTGCAAAGAAGTAGCCAATAGTACAACAAGAGGATCATCTTGAAAAGAAAGGAGAGGACATTCAAGGAAGGTGACTTGGTTTTGGCACACTTGCGGAAGGAAATATTTCCAAGGGGAACATATAAGAAGTTGAATATGAAGAAGATATGAACTTGTTGAGTCACAGAAAATATTTCCTATAATGCATGAGTTACCCAAAGAGTTGGATATTTCACCCACATTCAATGTGGAAAATATATATGAATATGATAAGGTATCTTGGAAATGGACGATGACTTTTTTGTTGATTGGAAAGAATAGGTGTTCGAGTGGCTGAAAGAGGAAGTCGTAGAGATAGTTGATGAACGGATGACTGGGAACACTATAAGTCAAAAGTTGAAGGATTTCTTAGTATGATGGAAGAACAAGGGAATAGAGGATGCCATATGCGTGTTTGAAGAAGAGTTTAATTTCATCATATCCCATAGAAACTTGGTAAGCATAGGATCACTTTTTCCTTTTACCAGGGGAGATCATATGCAAGAGCATCAGGGTCTAATGTGTTAGAGATATTATATTAGAGGAGGAATGATGTATGTGTGAATGGAGCATTTAAAGAGTCGAGGGGTCAAGAAACTGACAACATAATGGGATCCCATATTGGAAATTGGTAGTTGGAGGTTGGAGTTGATATCAGTTCATAAGTATTATATAGAACTCATAAGTTTCAGAAGTGACATATCAAAGGCAGGTCATCAAGGAAAGCATCTAATGGAGAGAAGGGTCAATGGATTGAGAAAGCTTATGGGTAAATATTCTTGATAATGCTATGCAACCAATAAGTAGAGAGGGTCGAAATTCAAACCAGTAAATGTGATTTATTTTAGTTTGTACAGGAAATAATGGAGGGTTTGGATGACCATTTAGTCATACAACCAAAGTGAGTTTAAGTTTATATTTATTCACTGTGAAAAGACATAAATTTAATAACAATATAAGAATGAATGCATGTGAAGCTGGGAGAAACTTCTACATAGAGAAGAGGTGGTGGAGAAGAAAAAGGGAGGAAGTATTTGGAAAAATGGAACATGAAAAGAAGTATTGTTACCTATGTATGTAAGGTTATTGTGAATAACCACTTGAGATTGAGACTAGGGGTCGAGGTTTGACACTCCATGTTCAGAGAAAATTGTAATGATACATCTTTCTAAATTAATGAATGGTCATTAATAAAATGCCTGAGTTGGGGCATAATACCGAGTTGTGTTTATGTGGTTTTGTTGCTTGTTGTGTACTTGAACCTACAATGTCTTCTACAGTTTTCCTATACCAGATTAACTCCAAACCAACTCTTGAACAAATTTTTTAGATGTGGACCTCTACAAAATATATTTTGATAATAAATTATATCCTTCTTTCAAATTGATTTTCACATGTGATCTACAAAATAATTTTGTGGTTTATAAAATCATATTATTGATTAATATTCAAGTATCCATATAAGATACAAAGATTGATGATATATTATGTTGTACTTATAATGAGGATCTCGAAGATTACATAATGTTTACTCTTAAGATATATTATATAAAGGGAGCTACTTATACTCCAAATATGAAGAAGGAAAATAAGCAGCTATAAGCAACATACCCCCTCATCTAGAGGATGACCAAATTATGGATTTAGAAATCAACCTCACTCCATGGTTGTTTCAGGTTGTATTTTTTCTTAACAAGAGATTGTATGAGATGGTGAATTTATGAGTTTAATATTGACTCAAAATAGATATATGGTATGGGATTGTTGATTAATATTAGTGTTCATAAGCTAATATGGGGTACTTTAATCACATTATTCTAATATGGCCTTTGACTTTAATATTATTGACAACTTATTAGATAAAGAGGATCATACTAATGAGGTGGTTCAAAGACCCCAGATGCGGGTGTCAACCAAGGCTACATGGACAAGGTGGAGGCTAACGAGGCCTCTCCCAACCAAGCATGACCTCACCCCCATCGTCGTCAATGCACGCATTCATTTCAAAGGGAGATGTGGATGCGTTTTGGAAGGCCAAAAGGACCAGGCTATCCTTTCAAAGCCCTGTCGCCATTAATTGCCTACTTGGCTGCCATAAATCTCACCAATGCCACTTAATATGGATGACGTTGGAGGCTGGGTTGTTTCACCTGCACCCTGTTCTGCGCTCTGCTATCATTCTCCTCAGCTTCGAACCATCACCCCAGTGCTTAGCTATGGCTTATCATCAACCTGTTTCGCTCTCAGTCTGTCATCACCCTATTTCGCTCACAATTGCACTCAAGCTATGCCCCAAAGACAAAGAGGTACCCCCCGTAGAGGGCATGGTCATAATGCTCAGGATTATCACCATTTACCTCTCACAGCCCAAGCCAGTGGCATCGAATTCTATTTGGAGATCCCAGAATAAGTTCGGTGAATTGTTAATGATTGGGAAGATGAATTATCTGGAGCTCTCAGTGCAGCTTGTAGAACGACGGGGCACAGAAAAAAATTACTGGGTTTTTAAGAACCTACTCACTCGGATGGTCCTCAGGTTCAACCCTCTGGTTCCTCCTCCCCCAAAGCCTCCAGTTCAACCCCCTCCATCTGCCCAAGTTGTTGCGCCACTAGTTCCACCACTTCCCTTTGTCGCCCCAACCTCCAACTCTCTTCCTTCACCCAACTCCATCCCCCCTCCGCAATGCTAACCCTCCACTCTCCCTTCATGCAAATTTTCATCCAGCCCATTCGTTACCAAAAGGACGGCTCCACCCCCCACCAATTCGCCCCATGTCGGTTTAATGGAAAAAGAAAGCAACTCCAGTGATGAAGAAATGGCGATGTCTAATGAAACTTCGAAGGCGATGTCCAGTGAAACCACGAAGGCTAATTCAAGCGAGCGTGCTTAGCCAACCTCACCAGGTTACAACTGTCCTATCGAGGAGGAACCATTCTTCAAGCTGTGAACCAATTTCTCCATCACCATGTGTCGGTCTGCATGCAAGCACCAATGTTTTTTCACCTCGGCCACATGCTGTTCAACATGATACTTTCAAGTTTTTTTGTTTATTTCAATGTTAATGTGTTGGCTCTGTTTTTGGTTCCTCCAAAAACTAAGGAGGTTTTTGTGTATGCTTTTCTGGACGACCATTTTTTGAACCTGTTTTCCCTGCTGGAGGGAGGGCCCAGACTTATCTTGGAACTCTATGCCTGCTCATCAAGAGTAGGTCTGTCTGTAAACTTATACGTACCACCATTTTCTTTTTTTAATAGATTAGAATTTACAAAAAAAAAAGAGGCCGTGCAAAGTGTAAAAAAGAAGATGTTGAGTTTCATCTAAAGGCTAGAGTAAGTAGATTAATAATGGTTCATTGTTTATTGACTTTTGGATAGAAAGAATACCATGTGTGTAACACCACCTATTAGTAATCTTGTCAAATTATAGCTTCTTTGTTTTTCACTACTATAGTTTAAAGCTACATTAGTAGACATTATCTTGGGGATTATAGTTATTGTCACATGATGTTTTTAGTAAGTGTGGTATAAAATTCAATTTTGGGGGGATGTAATTTTTTTTCCTTTTGAGAATGGAAAAATATGACATAACCTAGTTGTCAAATTGGAAGTAAGGACAACCATTATTAGATGCTATCTATAAATACGAGTTGGATCATGATCGTTATTCAAGGAAATCCTTGCCACCTAAAATATCTTTCCTTAAATAAACTAATTTCAATTTACAAAAACTAATTTTCTTAAACTAAATTTAAATTTAAAAAATAATAATAAAAATAACTAATTTCACAAAATCTTGGCTAAAATTACTACAAAAAATAAAATAAAACAATTTCAATTTGGTTGTGGAGGGTTTTGAACAAATTTCACAAAATTTTCATTAAAATAACAAAAAAACAACAATTACAATCAATGCATAGAATAATTGAGTTTTGGGGATCCTGAGTTACCTACCTCTCTATGTGGAGGCCATGGTAGCAGGAGGTGCTGGTGGGAGGTAAGTCATAGTCCTCGGTATAGCCGACATGGTCCGTGGTGGTGATAAGTCACAATTCTTTTCACCCCTCATTCGAGCTGCTCTGTACTCCTCGTTCAAGCTCCTATGCAACAGATGCGGTGAAATAAGTTGCATTCTATTGTTTTTTATTTTATTTTTATAATTGTTGCAGGAGCTCGATCGAGCTCTTAAATTCCACAAGCATGAAATTTCTTAAAGCCTTTCATTTTAAAATTTTCATTGGATACAACAACTCGATCAAGAAACCACCCTCGATTGAGCTCCATAGTTGGATCGAGGGTTTTTCTAACCTTCGATCGAGCGTTTCGAAATAGCGCGATCAAACACTTTGTTAATCCCTCGACCAAGGGCTTAACAATAGCTTGATCGAGCTTATTTTTACACAATAAGCTATACTGGTGCCCTCAGTTTGCCAAAAAGTGTTACCCATCTTCATGGGGCACCTTGGTATTATATTGGTAGATGAAAACCCTTGTGAGTAAGGCTCTCTATAAATCAATGAAGCTCACAACTCTATCTTGTTGCAAGTAGACTAGATTCAGACTCAACACAAAAATTGAATACCAAGTTGTAATGTCCCAACTCAGAAGTACCCTAAAATTAAATTAAGGATATATATTATTAAACTAGGGAGTTAATTAAATTAAACTAAATTAAAGCTAATTAAAAAATAGAACTATTAAACTAAGTTAGCTATTAAAAATTAATAACATAATAACTAATATTTATTATGAAAACAAAATAAAAATACAAATAAAACTTAAACCTTACACAATCTCAATATCCATTTTTTTTGTCACGTCCCCGACCCTCCTACCGGCGAAGAGGACGCGACCAACACCACACAAATGGGCAAACAACCCCATGAACATGAACAGGACAACAATGTTGAAATTAAAAGCTTAACATGATACATAACAGGAATGCTAAGATGCATAATCCATCATACAAGGATGCAGAGTTACTCAGTCATTCAGCGAAAGCAAACATATGCATTTCAACATTCAACAAGTCCATCATAATTCATGAAACAATAGATTAAATTGCAGAGATGAATTCATCAACAGTACTTATCTTTTAATGAAGAACTCTCCCGCAACCAGCTACGTCGCTGCAACGTTCCACCCAACCATAGGCCAGCGTGCTCATCAATCTCTCAGCAACACTGCCACCCCCGAGCTGGGCATGATTCCTCAAGGAATAAGGGTCAATGCAGGCTTACACATAGCCAAGGTTCACAAAGCAGCAAACCAACATAGTTGGGATTCACCAGGTCATCAAGGAGCTAGGAAAGGCTAATGCTAAGCTGGTGGCCACAACACCAACCTTCTCAAGCATACCCAGCCTCCACATTCCACTCACAACAGTTCGAAGACCAACCACTGCATACTGCAGCAACACAATCCCTTCACAGCCCTGTGAAGAAGGAAACTGGATGACAATCCAACAAAGGGCGAAACACAACCCTGTGAAGAAGGCAACTGGATGACAATCCCAACAAAGGGCGAAACACAGCCCAAGCCACAAGACAACTAAGAGTTGTTCTTGGCCCTAGCATGGCCAAAACAACTCAGCAACAACGCACAACAACACCCAAAAGATGTCTGTAGCCTCAGCAACCAAGAAGCAACCCAAAACCAGGGCAAATCAACAGCCCAAACTCAAAATGAGTGATGGAAACAGTCCACAATCCCCAAAACAAATGAGAAGCCTAACTCCTAGCGTGGATAGAGGAAAGCACAACAGATGGCATACACGGCCACAATTGGCAACTTTACACAGTCTCGAAACAGGGAGAACTCAGCCAACAAAGGTGGCAATCAACAGCCAACAAGACGCAGGGAAGACAACAGTCCCCAAAACATAATCAGTGAGCACAGCTCACAACATGAGAAAACGACTACAACGGTCTGTGCATGAGGGACACTTGCACCAAACCGCAAAACAAAGCGGAAAACATATGCACGTGCCACAAATCAGTAAGGAAACTTACACATAGTTCCTGAGAGCAAAATGGCTCCTGCATAGGAACAATCCCAAGTGGAAGCCCCAATTTCACCTGCTCCCTACGTGAGGAAATCCAACACAGAAATTCTTGTGCGTGAGGAGAAAGGACGCGGCCATCCCTGCGTGAAGATAAACAGCTCCATGGCTCTGCGTGAGGAAATGAACAGACAACGGCTCCCTCTATGAGGAATGAACAGACCAATGTGAGGAACAGACCGACAATGGAGGAACCAAACAGACCAATGGCCAGAGTGCCTGAGTATGGAGGAATGGGGAAGAATGGAAGGTCGCCCCTCTACCTCAGCGACGTGAAGAGGAAGGATCCGCTGGTGGAGTGAGCATGTGGACAAGGATGGACAGTCCTGCCACACCCACCACCACTCAACATTAACTCCTCAACCACTACACAAAACATTGAAGAGAGTGGATGAGACAAGGGAAGATGACACAAGGCTTTCCCCCCAAAGACCAAGGTTGACATCCCCCCCACACCCTTATCCTTTGGAATCATGCCCTTTTCATTTCAACGTTGCACTGCCGTAGCTGGTTGTGGTTTATTTTATTTGATGTGCATGTTTACATGATGCCAAATTATAGTGTACCAAATAGTACGATATACCATCGGCACTATCCCTTTTGCCGAAACATACACAACCAAATCGATGGTGGGGCCTTTTCCTTTAGCTCCTCACCATGATTAATTACATTATATACATCATGCAAACGGGGTCAAAACCGAGGTGTTACATTCCCCTCCCCCTTGGAATAACACTGTCCTTGGTGTTCCAATACATAGGAATACCTATACAATACATATACAATTGCACATCAAAATTTTCAAAATTTTGTACATCTGTCCCACGTTCAATTATTCACTTTGAACGTTCAAGACCAAGCCCCTTGGCTTCCATGAACTTCTCTTGCTGGTTCTCAGCTTTCAGCTTCTCCCGAAGTCTAGGAACTTTGCGGCTATTGCCCTCATCATGTTCCCTCATTGGGCAGTCCTGGCATAAATGATGTCCTCCTCATTCCCAGCATTTCACTGGATGCTTCATCTTTACCTGCTCAATTTCCTTTGAGTCTTCATGCCTGGACCGTTTCTTATCGGGTCGCTTGGACGAATGTCCCATTGCTGATCCACCTTCTTTTCCTTTGTCGATTGCTCCCAGAAGGCTTTTCACCTCCCTTTGCAAACCAATAGAGTCTTGCAAACTATGGTGGTTCATTTCATTCTACTTTCTCTGTATCTTGAGCATCTCCCCAAGATTTTCTTGGGTCTTGGCAATCATTTGAAGGATACTTCCAGCTAAGTCCAACAACTTTTGATCTGTTGCCATGATCAATGTGCACCACCGGGTTTCACTTTTCTCACCTGTGAAATGCACCATTGAAATTCTGCCAGACCAAGCATAATATAGACATTAGAATCAGTCAGTTAATTACCCAATTGGCATGACATTCCAAGTCTTATCAAAGACTTTCATATTTTTCATGCCTTCCCAACAGGCACATGAGCTCATTCATGTCCATTCCTGGGCAGGGAATTAACTATTCCAGCATTCACAATTTACCTTCAGCAAAACACACATTCCATTTTTGGTCATACATGCATTCAACATTCTTTTGTTTTCACAATGCATATATATATATATATATATATATATATATATAATTAAAAGGACAAGAGAGAGCAGCAAGAGTTTTTCCCCTCTTTGTTTCGTTCCATCCTGGAACCCACACCACTACTGTGGTTTTTCAGCTCTCAGCCTCTTTCACTTCACCGTGAATGTTGGACCAATCTGTCTTGGTCATGACACTTAGTGTCTTCGGTCTATTCCAGACCTCTAAACCATGGAGTCTCTCCACATGGTTTGTCTCGGCTGTTAGGAACCTCACGGTCTCACAAACACCTTTTTCATTATCGCTCATTCTGAGCTCTCTAGGACAGTCATATGTCCACATGCACCTTTAGGATGCTCTCATAGTCCTTGCTTCCAACGATACCTATATCCAAACATTGAATAGATTCACATGTTTAGTTTATTCTCATCAGTTTTATCTCTAAAACAAGAGCTTAAAACATCATACCCAAATCATATGCACATGTATATTCATAAGCAGAATAATCCAATACTTATCTGTATTGTACATTTCCTCGTTCGTCCACAGGATCCTGCTTCGGTTTGCAAGCCTTGGGATCGCCTATGGACTTGTATGTTAGGTCAGCACGCAGGCTACTTCACAACATCCCTTTATATATATCAAGCACAATCAAGCCAACCTACAGTTGGGTTTATCGGACCGTAGGCAATCAAGCCCATACATCAAATAATTCATGTCTAGCCAGTACATCCTCATGTCAACTGGGCTTGGAACTTTACCACGACCATTTCCAGGTCTAGGATCTACTATGGATCCTCAGGCATATAGCAGCCCAACATACACTTATACCAACATACACTTATGTCAACAATACCCCTTACTCCGCAACCCCTCACAACAACCATTTACCTTTTACCTTTTACATGTACCTTTAGGGTGCAACACCCCACTGCATCTATTTAGCCTGTAAACACAAGCAATATAAGCAAACTCATCAGCGTTATTGCTCTAAAACTGTAACCATATTTCATATTATTCACTATCAAGTATTGAGACACCAGGAGTGCGTCCACTCCCTAGGGTGTAATCAATATTGAAAACCCCTTCATGATCTGACATCGAGAAAGTGTGCACCCCTTTCCGATGTTAGCCATGTAGGCCCTATTCATACTCAAGCAATCAGTCATAATGGATATTAAATCAAAACATGTTCTGCATATGGAATTTTAATAATTTGACATGCATATTCTTAGCAAGGGTCATAGAACACTTATCCATTTGTCGACACAGTATGCCTTTGTTAAGGAGGAATGGGGGCTCCTTCTCTGAGTTAACAGTCCCTCAGTTTGCCATCCCAACTCCTTTTCACATTTCATGTTCACACACGTCTTACCGACATAATTTATACCATCTCACTCTTGTTGCTTTCCCAACATGCAGTGTAGATGAGACATTTCCAGAATGTCCAATGGAGTTTCACCCGAAACCCATTTCCAAAATAAGGGAAAAACCTTCCCATGAAGTTTGGCTCCTGCATGCCATCACACATGATCTTCCTACAGTGTGTACCCCTGACACATTCATCAAATAGCCAAACAGTCAATCATTATCTGATAATACAATCCAAATTGACTGTTACCTAACCAAGCAATTACATTAGTAATTGAATTCAATAAGAATTTGCAATTCTGTCTACTACAGAAATTGACTTGCTTGGCAATGAGGTGATCCTCCTGTCACAATCTTATACAAGGCAACAGTGATTAGTAGTCGTTAGCAATTTCTTATATCTGAAATTCACAATTCAAATTTAACAACCCATTAGGCATACCAACTGGCTTCATAGCCATGAGACTCTTCTCATAGGTTTGGCTCTTTCACATGGTAGATTCTGGCATTGGTCAAGGTCTTACCTCTCACTGCCATGCTCGAATTAATCTACCTGAAACCTGAGCTTCAATCATCCAACACAATCTTATGCAAGCCAATAGTGACTAGTAGTTGTCAGCAATTTCTTAAATTCGAAATTCACAATTCAAATTTAACAACCTACTATGCATACCAACTATTTTTACAACCATAAGACTCTTCTCATAAGGTTTGGCTCTTTAACATGGTAGATTCTGGCATTGGTCAGGGTCTTACCTCTCACTGCCATGCTATAAATAATCTACCTAAAACATGAGCTTCAATCAACCAAACACTTGGTAAGTTTGGATGCATATAACCTTTTAATTGCTGCAACCATCACTGAAGCATTTTCAGAATTTATAAAATTCAAATACTTCTGGCTGTTAGCATATCAATATTACCAAAACTCATTTACTTCATGCAATCATTATCATACTAACATTTGCAAGGCATAGTCACATCATTCATGCAATTAAATGAGATGTTTAGATACTCCTTACTTCACAAGCGTATCATTTGTACCACCTTGCTCTTCCATAGAGCATTTCTGGCAGCCAATTGATCATGACTATCCTGCATTCATAACAGCCTTTGAAATGGTTCCTGTACCATTCCATGGAATTTGACATAATTAAACTCTTACCTGCATGGGTCGTACTTACACCCTTGACATGACCAGTTTGGTTGGTCCTTTGCAGGAGATTGTAGACTTTGCTCACCAACTTTTGATTATGCACTGGTTGCCTTATCCCTTTCTTCATAGGGTTTCTGGTCACATTCATCAGCATCAGCAACATACTCAACCATGTCCAGGTTGTCATTGGTTTTTCCACTAATGCCAACATCAATGCAATAACTATCATTAGTGGTTCATTTATAATCCTCAATACCCTTACCAACATGTAATATCCTATGCATGCAATACATATCCTCATACATCTCATGTATAAAACTTATAAAATATAATAATTTAGCAAGACAGGGTTTAAGGAAACTTCCCTTTCAATCCCTCATCTTTGCATGGAATTCCTCTTCCACACAACAGTTGATTAGCCTTCATAGTCCTTGCTACTTCTGGGCATGCAACTTTCCAGATTTATCCATTTGATAGCAGCGACCGTCATTAGCACTTTGCTGCTCCATGCTCAGATTCTGGTAACTTTACCTTGTTCCCTACTAGATAAGCTTTCCAACGCCTATCCACATGCTTCATTCCGACCTCGGGTGTGAAAACCACACCACTTCAAAATGAAGATTTTCACCAATCTTTGCATTTTTACACACAACTATATTTTGGATTGGGTGCCAACTTCAGCCACCTGGGATTTTTCTTCTCCTTTTCAGCCTCGAAGCTACTGAAAGACTACTGAGAATCTCACTGAAAAACCCCTGAAATCTTCTGAAAAATCCCACTTGAAAACTCAGAATTTCCCCTTGCGGAATCAGATCTCATTTCATCTATCAGTCCGACGTTTCGGAAGTCGAAACCACTAACTTCTTTGCTGTTCATCGGAAATCGGATCTTCTAACCTGTCGGACGGCTAGTTCTCTAAGCTTCCGACACTCCGGCAGTCCGATCTTCATCTTTCATCCGACTTCATCGGCGGTCCAATCAACTAAATTTTTCCGACGTTTCGGCGATCTTGGGAAGATCTCTGCTGAAACTGCGGCTCCGGCTTCAAGTATTTTCCTCCGAAACTTCTCTTCTTTTCTTCCGTTGCATCGACAGCTTCATCTTCTATTTTCTTTCGATGCTTGCTGCCGCATCGGCTACCCAAACAGTTGAACTTTTCCGATGGTTCCATACTTAGACAAATTTTGAAAATTTGTCTTTCTACTTTCTTCCGCCGACGTATCGGCACCCTTCGCGTTTTCTCCTCCGACGTTATCGAAAGTTCTTCCAGCCAACTGAGCCGGCATATCGACGCCTTCAACATCTTTCTTCCGCTGTTCATCGGCGATCGAAAACACTACCATGCCAGTGATCAAAACTTCTATCCTTCGGAAGGATAGTCCTTCAGACAGCCGCAACGGCAGCCCAACATCCTCGATCTTCTCCCGATCGGCGGCCAAATCTACTGTGGCACACCCTAATCGGCGTCGACAGTCGCTTCTCGTCGAAAGACTTAATGCTTTCGACTTCCGAAACGGCGGCACGCAAAACACTATCTTCTTCCGGCGACAGTCTTTCCTCATCGGCAGGCTAGTGGTTTTGGCTTCCGAAATGATGGTGCACAAACCACTATCTTCTTCCGATTGGTCGATTTTTTCATTACTTAGAAGAATTTTTAAAAATTCTTTCACGGCGTCGGCGGTCTTTCCACATCGGAAGTCTAGTGCTCTAGACTTCCGCAACGGCGGGTGCACATATAACTTTGTCCTTTCGATGGCCAACGACTTTCTATACTTAGAAAAAAAAAATTAAACTTAACTTTATTCATGGCATCGGCGGTTGGAGAACTTACCCATCGGACGCCTAATTGCCTAGCCATCTGCAACGGCGACACTCGTTCAGCCTTTTTCCACCGATGATTTGAACACTTAGACAAATTTTTCAATTTGTCTTTCTTCTTTCCACAGAATATAACACATGTCGACAGTCGGAACCATTACGTACTATTGCATCGGCGTTTTAGTCCCCTTCGACAGCCGCAACAACGGACTGTCAAATGCTAACTCTTCCACCACATCGGAAGTCCCTTCCCCTTAGTGTTCTGATGATTCAACCGTTCCAACACTTGGGCAAAATTCCGCGATTTTCCTCCAAACTGCTCTCCGTCGGGCACGCCTTCATCTAACTCTTCCGCTATGGCGAAAGTCTTTCCCACGAAATGTTCCGATGGCTCAAACACTTAGACAAATTTTTTTTTTTCAAAAAAAAATTCTTTTCCGCTACTGCGCCTCATCGGATGGCCTTCCGACTACATCTTCTGACGTATCGGAGGAGCTTCTCACTAGCTCTTCCGACTGTTCAACACTTAGAATTTTTTTTGGAAGTTTGCTGTCATCAAATTCTGATCTCTGCTGGGCAGAAACAAGACCTGCCTTTGTCACTGCATCCTGGTGGTCCATTCAGGCCCATGCTGCAACATGAGCTCTGATACCACGCTGTCACGTCCCCGACCCTCCTACCGGCGAAGAGGACGCGACCAACACCACACAAACGGGAAAACAGCCCCATGAACATGAACAAGACAACAATGCTGAAATTAAAAGCTTAACATGATACATAACAGGAATGCTAAGATGCATAATCCATCATACAAGGATGCAGAGTTACTTAATCATTTAGCAGAAGCAAACATATGCATTTCAACATTCAACATGTCCATCATAATTCATGAAACAATAGATTAAATTGCAGAGATGAATTCATCAACAGTACTTATCTTTTAATGAAGAACTCTCCCGCAACCAGCTACGTCGCTGCAACATTCCACCCAACCATAGGCCAACGTGCTCATCAATCTCTCAGCAACACTGCAACCCCCGAGCTGGGCATGATTCCTCAAGGAATAAGGGTCAATGCAGGCTTACACATAGCCAAGGTTCACAAAGCAGCAAACCAACATAGTTGGGATTCACCAGGTCATCAAGGAGCTAGGAAAGGCTAATGCTAAGCTGGTGGCCACAACACCAACCTTCTCAAGCATACCCAGCCTCCACATTCCACTCACAATAGTTCGAAGACCAACCACTGCAGCTGCAGCAACACAATCCCTTCACAGCCTTGTGAAGAAGGCAACTGGATGACAATCCCAACAAAGGGCGAAACACAACCTAAGCCACAAGACAACTCAGAGTTGTTCTTGGCCCTAGCATGGCCAAAACAACTCAGCAACAACGCACAACAACACCCAAAAGACGTCTGCAGCCTCAGCAACCAAGAAGCAACCCAAAACTAGGGCAAATCGACAACCCAAACTCAAAATGAGTGATGGCAACAGTCCATAGTCCCCAAAACAAAGGAGAATCCAAACTCCTAGCGTGGACAGAGGAAAACACAACGCACACCACAACAGATGGCATACACGGCCATAATTGGCAACTTTACACAGTCCCGAAACAGGGAGAACTCAACCAACAGAGGTGGCAATCAACAGCCAACAAGACACAGGGAAGACAACAGTCCCAAAAACATAATCAGTGAGCATGGCTCACAACATGAGAAAACGACTACAACGGTCTGTGCGTGAGGGACACTTGCACCAAACCGCAAAACACAGCGGAAAACATATGCACGGGCCACAAATCAGCAAGGAAACTTACACACAGTCCCTGAGCACGAAATGGCTCCTGCACAGGAACAATCCCAAGTGGCAGCCCCGATTTCACCCGCTCCCTGCGTGAGGAAATCCAACATAGAAATTCCTGTGCATGAGGAGAAAGGACGCGGCCATCCCTGCGTGAAGATAAACAGCTCCATGGCTCTACATGAGGAAATGAACAGAATGATGGCTCCCTCTGGGAGGAATGAACAGACCAACGTGAGGAACGGACTGACAATGGAGGAACCAAACAGACCAACGACCAGAGTGCCTGAGTATGGAGGAATGCAGAAGAATGGAAGAGAATGGAAGGTCGCCCCTCTACCTCAGCGATGTGAAGAGGAAGGATTCGCTGGTGGAGTGAGCATGTGGGCAAGGATGGACAGTCCTGCCACACCCACCACCACTCAGCATTAACTCCTCAACTACTCCAAAAAACATTGAAGAGAGTGGATGAGACAAGGGAAGATGACACAAGGCTTTCCCCACAAAGACCAAGGTTGACATCCCCCCACACCCTTATCCTTTGGAATCATGCCCTTTTCATTTCAACGTTGCACTGTCGTAGCTGGTTGTGGTTTATTTTATTTGATGTGCGTGTTTACATGATGCCAAATTATAGTGTGCCGAATAGCACGATATACCATCGGCACTATCCCTATTACCGAACCATACACAACCAAATCGATGGTGGGGCCTTTGCCTTTAGCTCCTCACCACGATTAATTACATTATATACCTCATGCAAACAGGGTCAAAACCGGGGTGTTACAGTTTTTGCTAGGGGAATGAGCAATCTGATGACCTCCTTTACAACAAGTGACTTCATATGAAGTGACACCAATGAGCCACACCTGATGACCTCCTTTACAACAAGTGACTTCATATGAAGTGACACCAATGAACCACACCTGTTCACGCTATCTCGACATCATTGTTAAAAAAACTTGTAACATTTAATTTGGTAAAAAAACTTATAAAAAAGTTTCCATGATCTTTATCTATCTAGTTTCATCTCTAAGACTTTTTTTAATTTTTTATCCTATGCTACTCTAGATCCTATTCTCCATAGCTATTTTAAAACCATGAGGAGATAGTATCACAATTTAATATTTTGCTATTAATATATGTATCACAATTTAATGTTTTGCTATTGCTTTGGTTTCGAAAGTGACAAACTCACAAAGCTCTTCCATTTTTTTAATTTAATATAATTTTGATTCTTATTATTTAAAATAATTTTGAAATTCTAATCCAGTCAAAATAAAAGATTCATTTAATGTTTCTTTTTCGTCAAAAAGCCAATCTCTCGATCTCTCTTTTCACTTCGATACCATAAAATTATTCCACACACGTACGTAAATAGCAACCTAATTTCAACATATTTTATACCTTCAAATTAATTTTAATCACTTTTATCCTACGCTTGCTCTTCCCATAAGCACTTAACATATCTTTGACCAAATATAATTACAGACACGTAAATTCCTACCTAATTTCAATATATTATGCCTTCAAATTAATTTTGAATAGTTTTATCCTACGCTTCCTCTCCCATACACTCTTGACATCGCTTTGACCAAATACAGTCTAATATCGTCATGTTCAATGGATTTATTTAATTTTCCTTACCTTTCAAAAATGGCTTCAAAGAATATTAAGATTCAGAAAAAATAAAATAACTTCCCTCTCCAATAAAATTTGTTCACGTACGATATCACAATTACAAACCATTACTTTTTTAGTTCACGTGTGATATCATGTTTGCATTAATTTTTCTTCAGTGGACAGCCATTTGGATCGCCCAGAAGACAGACAGCTTCTTCATTTCAAAGTAAAACACGTCGACTATAGATGAATATGAACATGTATGTATTTGTATCATGTATGTATTCGGATTTCGAGCCTGATTTCTGAAGAGGTAGGTGGGCTGCCAGCGAAATTGTGCTGAGCAGCATGTTCATGATGAATTGAATTGAATTGAATTGGGTCTGTAATAAGACATGCCCCTTAGGAGGCAGTAAAGAAGAAAAATCTCACTATTTTGTGCCTGCAATAGAAAGGAAGAAGAAAAATGGCTACTCAGGGGGTTCGGTTGCAGGAAATTCTATTGCAATTCCTACAGTATTCTTTGATTGTGTCGGTTCTGATTGCGGGAGTTGTGGGGTATTACACTTGGTCTTTTAAGAGAATGATCGTCACATATGGCGTGGGAGTGTTCTTCGCCCTGTTGATTGCTGTGCCTGATTGGGAGTTCTTCAAACGCCATCCGTCGGGGTGGTGTATTCCCATGGCCTTTGATACTCAGAGCGCCATTGCCCAGAAGGCCAGGTTTGAGATTCTCAACAACTCGCCCAATTATGCTCAGAGGTATGAATCAGTTTTTTTAACCCCTTCCGTTGCCTGTATTTGCCTTTGTCAAAAAAAATTAGTCTATATGCCCCCCAGATGGGTCACTTACAGTAGCAGGGTTTATTGCAGAGGGGGTGTATTCATCTGTTTTTTTCTAATTTTGATGACAATCAGGATGTCTCAATTGTAATTCCATACTTATTAGCATACTTATTAGGCATCCATGGGATCGTCGTGGCTTGGAGTTCCATCCACTCTGGCCGGTTATGAATTCTTGATCATCACAGTTTAGTCACTTAAAAATTTGTTCAATTTTGCTCAAAGTGGTATTAGGCATCCATGGTATTTTCGTGGCTTGTAGGTTCATCTACTCTGGCCACTTATGAATTCTTGATCATCACAGTTTAGTCACTTACAACTTTGTTCAATTTTGCTCAAAGTGGTACTAGGCATCCATGGTATTTTCGTGGCTTGTAGGTTCATCTACAATGGCCACTTATGAATTCTTGATCATCACAGTTTAGTCACTTAAAACTTTGTTCAATTTTGCTCAAAGTGGTATTAGGCATCCATGGTATTTTCGTGGCTTGTAGGTTCATCTACTCTGGCCACTTATGAATTCTTGATCATCACAGTTTAGTCACTTAAAACTTTGTTCAATTTTGCTCAAAGTGGTATTAGGCATCCATGGTATTTTCGTGGCTTGTAGGTTCATCTACTCTGGCCACTTATGAATTCTTGATCATCACAGTTTAGTAACTTAAAACTTTGTTCAATTTTGCTTAAACTGGTGTTAGGCATCCATGGTATTTTCGTGGCTTGTAGGTTCATCTACTCTTGCTGCTTATGAATTCTTGATCATCACAGTTTTAGTCACTTACAACTTTGTTCAATTTTGCTTAGGAATTTTGGAGCATCACGATTCAATTTTGCCCAAAGTGGTATTAGGCTTCCATGGTATCGTTGTGGCTTGGAGGTCCATCTACTCTTGCTGCTTATGAATTCTTGATCATCACAGTTTAGTCACTTACAACTTTGCTAATTTTGCTCAAAGTGGTCTTTTACATCCATGGGATCATCGTGGTTTGGAGGTGCATCCACTCTGGCCTGATGAATTCTTTGATCATCTTCTTTGGTCATCCCTTTAATTATCTTCTTTGATCATCACAGTTTAGTCACCTACAATTTTGTTCAATTTTGCTTAGGAATTTTTTAGCATCACGATTCAATTTTGCTCAAAATTTGTGACCCAAGGCATTCTCCAAATCACCTTCCTTGAAAGCTGTGAACAAAGTCACTCAATAAAATAAGATAAGTACATCTCAGATACCCATTGGCCTGCCTCTGCATACCCAAAAAGAAGGTCCCAGAAAGAGCACTAGCTGGGGGGACTTTTTGAAGTTGCTTTTGAGTCCTAGAAGGTCCCCCCTCACTGGAAGGTGCAAGAGTTCACTGGTTCTGAAATGCCATTTCTTCGAAAGCAAAGTCATACACCAGCTTTACTGTGTTGTTCCCTTCTGAAATGCCATACTAATAAGAACCTTTGGCCCTTATGAATTTGTACAATTGATGCCACGTAGGTTGCTAGTACCATCATCAAAAGAATACACACACAATTTGACCCGAGATATCTAGAGCTGTTTTCAGTGGGAATTGGTGTTGGGTGTGAGTTTGACATTTTATGGGCAATGTCTCGTCCATCTGACATATTCTTGAATCAACGGAATTTTAAAATATTTTTCACATCTGCTAAATAATTCTGACAAATATTTTCGTATGGGCAAGTTTCAGACAAAGCAATGGATAAATATATATTATTTTGCATTTCCTTTAGACAGTTACGTACAAATTTTTAGTTCCGAAAGGTTCCCTGGCTGAAAGTGTACTTTTATGAAGTGAGTCACTTAAAGCTTTTATGAAATTTTTGAATGCAAAATGCGAAATGTAAGTACCCTCTTCCTCTTCCTTACCTGAAGCTGTTTGTTGGAGCATCGTGCTTGGGTTAAAGCAGAGCTTCAGGTTTAGGGCTTGACTTCAATTTCAAAGCAACT
Organism: Pseudotsuga menziesii; assembly: GCA_001517045.1. Taxonomy (NCBI): domain Eukaryota; kingdom Viridiplantae; phylum Streptophyta; class Pinopsida; order Pinales; family Pinaceae; genus Pseudotsuga; species Pseudotsuga menziesii. The sequence goes on along the minus strand of LPNX010941025.1, from coordinate 180,339 downwards.
ATGGAACAATTTCTTTGAGAAACAATGAAACCACTACAGCCTCCACCTTTAGAAGGCGACCTGAGTTCTGAGATACTTGTTTTGCCCACCTATTTTAGGAAGGCCTATGATTTACAGGAACAAATTGAACTGATTACCATTGGCAGTTGTACTCCAATAAAATAACAAGGATCAAAATTGACTAGTGTTGAAAATTAAACAGGATAAGAATCAAATCCAGGACCTACCCTGACCGGTGAGCTGCTCTACCACTGAGCTACATGCCTGTTTGATGCCCGGCACCCTCACTAGTTTGATATCAAGGTGTCGATTGCTACATCTAACACCCCCTTTCAAGCAAAACTTTGGCTTAGCTCTCCTAGTCACCCCATCAATCAACCCTGATCAGTGTCTACCGCTGAGCTACGTGTCCCTTTCATGCTGGGCACTTTTATCAGTTCAATATCAAGGTGTGGATTGCTAACTCTAACATCCTCTTTGAAGCCACACTTTAGCTCAGGCCTCCTCTCCTAGTCACCCCATCAATCAACCCTGATCAGTGTCTACCGCTGAGCTACGTGTCCCTTTCATGCTGGGCACTTTTATCAGTTCAATATCAAGGTGTGGATTGCTAACTCTAACATCCTCTTTGAAGCCACACTTTAGCTCAGGCCTCCAGGCCACCCCATAAATAAACCTCAACGTCTGGGTGGGATACGATATTGAAAATTGGACGGGCCAGGCATCAAACCCATAATCTGTCCCTAGCTGATGGGTTGCTCTACCACTAACCTGCATGCCCCTTTCATGCTGGGCAGTGGCACCCTTACCAATTGGTAGAGATGCATAGGTAGCCCAATGCACATTGTGGATTTGGAGTATAATCTACTTTGCTGTTGGTTGTTGGTTGTGGTTGCAAGTCAGATAATCCCTTGGATATTTAGTACTGACCTTTTGGCAACTGCCATTTAGAAAAACTAATCAACTTTCCTAGCATCTGCGCTAGACCATGTAAGGGATATTTAGTACTGACCAATACCATTTGGCCACTGCCATTTAGAAAAACTAATCAACTTTCCTACATCTGCGCTAGACCAATGTTAAGCGATTGACATCTGAGGAATAGGATTACACTTCCTGATATTCTGTTTGAAACAACATAAAATTTGAAAAATGTCAGCTGTTTTATGGCATCTAACAGACCATGCTTCTATGTTCTTTCATAAAACCATGTTGAATGCCCTTTCAAGCTATAAATCATTTTGAATTTTCTTTGGTGCTCTGAAGTTGGAGACATTTGAAGTCTCTTATTTAGCTTCTAAAGGGATGCTTCCAAATATTTAATCAGGAGAATGATTGATGAAAGGTTAGGAAGGCTATTTTTTAATCAGTACTTTATATCCAGCACTGTAGGCACATAGAGGCTTTCCATGGTCCTTCGATCCTATTTGGCAGTGCAAACAAATTTATAGAGCTATGCTGTAAAATATAAGCATTTTACTAGGTTTTGAATGACAAACATAAACCTTGCAGACACCATGAGGAACGCCAAGGTCTGAGTACAATCTAAACACTTAATATTGTAATGAATTTGATGTGACAGGCATATAGATTTGCATTGTTCTTGAGTTTCATTTTTATGGGTAAACAGTATATGGTCAGAAGAGAAACCTAGCTGTGGAAAATAGAGTAAGCTAAACTCTAGACCATTTGCACCTAAATTCTGAGTTTTCTGGCCAAAATTCGGCAGAAATTGTTCCAATGGTAGTTTTCAATCATTGGAATTGCATAATCTGGGTGCCCCAAGGTAGCTTTCAACAACAAATTGTGTTGCCCGATTCCGACCAAACTTACCTGAAAAGATGTAAATGGTCTAGAGATTAGCCAACTCCGTCGAAAATGTCTGACACACTAATGTTTCATATAGAGATGTGTCTGCTAGACTTTGTTTATTGATTGGACTGCTTGGTTTTTTTTTGTTTTTTTTAAATAAGGCAAAAAAATTGATGCAATACACTTCCCTTAAATATAAACTTATTTATACTATGTTTTCTTTTCTGATTGTTTGCAGATTCAAATTCTATCCACTTCGAATGATTATGTTTATTCTTTTCTACGGCTTTATCTTCTACAGCACATGGAAGTACATAAGTAGCTAGCAAAAGGTTTTACCGCTTTGACAATGGGCTAATACTTTAGCCACATAGGTGTTGCAGTAAACCATGAACTCATTTGGCATTCTAGTACCACATCAAGAGCATGTGGGCAATAAATGTTATTTTATGTAAGATTTTCGTCTTTTGCTGCTGCAAACTCTTTATATGCCTTTATTAAAATAGCAAATCATGTGAAAAAAATATTGGGGAGACAATTTCTCCTTTTCACATGAGAACCTGCACAGTGTTATATTCTTATACATGTTTTGTCTTACTGTTGAATCATTTTCATATTGTACATTGAGATCCATTATAGTTTGTTTCTGTAATTTTTTATTCAAGTTGTTGATTAAGATTCAAATTTAATTTCATGTTTATTTGACAACTATGCTTTTTGTTCTTACTATGATTTAATCATAAATCTTTTATGATTTAAAAGATTTAAACTTTAATCGATTTAAACTTGTTGCTTATAAATTTTCAATTAACTGATTTATTCATTCACGATTTCTCACAATGCACTCTCACTATTCCCTATTCCCTGCACTTCAAGTTAGTGCTTACTAACCATTTCACGATTTCTCACCATGCACATTCACTAGGCCCTATTTCCCTGCACTTCAAGTTAGTGCTTGTTAACCATTCCCATTCTTAGTGACTTTGGAATAATAAAACTATATAGAAGAATGAAAAAATCCATACATAAATATGATAATGAATAAATAAATACATTGAATATGATAATAAATAAATAAATACATTGAAATTAAATAAATACATTGAAATTGATGTAAATTTTTTTTATAAGTTTTGGAACGTAACTTAATGTTAACTTAGTTGATATAACAATGCTAAATTAATATAAAAATAGAAACTACAAGAAATTAATGTTTTTTATGATATTTTTTTTTCGGCATAAAAGCTGAATATAAAAAATGTATAGTTTCTTTTTTTTGATGAAAAAAGAAAATTAGAGCAACATAATTAAAGAAGTCAAAATATTCTTATCTTAATATGCTTAAGATGTAAAATTAAATATTGTAGGTGAAAAGTTCATTTAAGTGTGAAACACTATTGCAAGCTTAGTGAACTAACTCCTTTATGGAGTAAAAAATAGGAGTTAAAAAATTAAATATTGTAGGTGAAAAGTTCATTTAAATGTGAAACACTAGTGCAAGCTTAGTGAACTAACTCCTTTATGGAGTAAAAAATAGGAGTGAAACACTAGTGCAAGCTTAGTGAACTAACTCCTTTATGGAGTGAAAAAAAAGGAGTTAAAAAATGATGGGGAGCGACTAGCTCCTTTATGGAGTTAAAAAATGATGGGGAGCAGAAGAAGAAAGAAAGTGAATCCAGCGGAAGAATATCCAAGGCCTATTCACTCAAGTAATGTCGAGATCAATATCAATATCTGTACCATATGAAAGCTTAAGAAAATAAAGTTTCAATACATAAAAACATGTAGTAGTTGCCAAAGAGAATTATGCCTTTATTATCACAAGTTGTAGGGAAAACAAAGTCTTGATACATATTAGGAGCAATGTAGTAGTTGCCAAAGAGAATTATACCTTTATTATCACAAGTTGTAGGAAAAACAAAGTCTCCATACATCTTAGGAGCAATGTAGGAAAAACAAAGTTTAGATACATCTCATGAGCAATAATATAAGGTACAAATCACTTTGTTGGATGTAACAATACTAGTCATGACTCAACAAAACTAATCCAAAGAGAAAAACACACTAACTCACCAATTTAATAATACAAATCAAACCAAAAAAAATCTCCCTTCTTTACATACAATATAGGAAGTGAATGAGAGAAAAGAAAAAAATATAAAATATAAAATTAGCTTCTAAAAATATAAAACCTTTTTCACTTAAAATAACTATTTTTTTAATGCATTTTATAGGAATTTTGTTTTTATAATTAAGTCTTAAAGTCCTCAATTACTTTTTTTTTAATGCATTTTTAACAATTTTTACTTAAAATAACTATTTTTTTAAACACCTTTCTCACTTAAAATAACTACTTACTTTTTTAATGCCCTTTTTAATGCACTTTATAGGAAATAATTTCCAATAATTAAGCCTTAAAGTCTTTAAGGCCCTTTTTAATGCATTTTATAGGAAATAATTTCCTATAATTAAGTCTTAAATTCTTAAATAACTTTTTTGAAAGCATTTTTTTACATGGCACTTTTTTAAGGCCCTTTTTAATGCATTTTATAGGAAATAATTTCCTACAATTAAGTCTTACAATCTTAAATTATGAGAGAAATAATTTAGAACCATGAGTTTAGGCATTTAAAATAAAGAATTAGGTTAGTAAGTTTATTTTTAGGAATGGATAAAGTATGGGAATATAAAAATGGATGATGATAATTTGAGGAAAGGATAAGGTTTAGAAAAATAAGAAAATGTATTAAGTCTTTAAATAAAGAATTAGGTTAGTAAGATTATTTTTAGGAATGGATAAGATATGGGAATATAAAAATGGATCATCATATTTTTAGGAAAGGATAAGGTTTAGAAAAATACGAAAATGTATTAGGCAAAGATAGTAAGGTTTATCGCTTCTAAGTTATTTCATGACAAAGTCAAAGGTCAACTCAAGGTCAAATGAGGGATCATCAAGGAGATTGCTTCAATTAGGGTCATATGCAAGCCTCTAAGGGCTTAAGATTGTATTTTAACAGTGAATGTCTCCACATGGGATCCACCTCAAATATGAAATCGCCTCATCAATTGGACTAGTTTCCAAAAATAACAATTACTAATAATGGTAGTTGCCAAAAATAACAATTATTGAAAATAATAATTTATTAGATTTGCCCAAAATTGAATCTCATAGTATATCTTCCCAAAGGGTGTCCAAAAATGTGATCAAATTGTGTAAAATATAATACTACAACTCACCTTGATCACACCTTGTTGGGATCTTCAACCTCCCATACTTACTTTGAAAACTACACTGAATTTTTAAGTACAAGGCATCTATTGTTGCTATATCACCTATCCATGCATACTTAAGATATATGCTCTACCTACACCTATAGAAAAAAAGAACCTATCTAAACTCTTTCCAACCATATATCAAGTGATAATAAAGACATGCAACCATGTGCCAAGTTTGAAAAGTACTTTGTGAACCCTCGATGTTGTGTAAGTGGATAGACTAACCAGTCCACCCATTATTGTAATCATGAATCGATGTTGATGCCGAAAGTTGAATTTTGTAACATTGAACACACACCAAATGATATGCATGAATATGTATCGTAGATTAACACTTAGATTTATAAGGTCAAATCTAGTGTTAATAGGTCGTTAACACCCTTGGGTAGGTGGCTATTCCTACCAGACAGTTAGTACCTCATGAAATTTTCTCGAAACTAGCAAGCCCAACTATACTTAACCAACTAAAAATAGTTTATAGACTTATTGACAGTCCAAAGGTTGTTTTAGCTAAAGCTCCTCCTCGGAACCCTTTGTTCATCTCTAACTAGGTCATCACTTAGGCTACCTAAGTTGAGAATAGTTTATAAAATTATTGTAGGTCCAAAGGTGGTTTCAACCACACCCCCCATGAAAAACTTATTTCCTTCCTAACTAGGTCATCACTTAGACGACCCAAATTTAGATTACTTGCAAGTTTATGTATGCCAAGCTCTATTTTCCCTATTTAAGTATTTCTCACTTATTTCATAATTATAACCATTTTTATTCAGTTGTAAAAGAAAAAGAGATAAATAATATCTTCCTAAATATAAACATGCATATTCACTTATTATTTATTCTATTCCAATCATATTTATATTCTCAATATTTATTTTAGGGATAATGTACGCATCAAATACGTATCTGATACACAGACAATTGTTGGTCTCTTGGAGGATGCACTAGCCCACTTAGACAAAGAAGAAACCTCATGGTTGCTTACCATGGCATGTCAGGTATTGAGCTCACCCTAACCTCATGTACGTGGTAACCCCCTCATGTTCCCAAACATGGAAAAAAACCCTTCATGTACATGGCCTCTCCCAATCCCTTTTCTCTTTCTTGTGGAAACTTCCTCCCCATGTCCCCCTCCAATCCAACAAATCATGTTTAAATAGTTTATAAGATCCAATATCGAAAAGTAACGACTTTTCACATATACTTCATAACTTTTCATTATTACACAATTAATCTTTTACCTTTTTACATATTATTCTTGCTACTTTTTATTTAGTACTTTGATTACTTATTACTTATACTTATAGTACTTTCCATTTTTACATATTATTCTTTTTTTCAAAGACTCTTCTTTTATTTATTACATGGGAAAATTACACATAATACTTTGATCTTAGATCTTTCCTTATGAATATGTAACTTATATGTCTTCAAAATATCAGAAATTGTTTGTTTCACAAAATTTCATATCATAGCCTACGACATTTTAAGACTCATTGCACAATAGGCGCTAGATGTAGTTTATATCACACACTAGGAAAACTTGAGTACGAAGAGAAAATCCATTTTTAAATGTCATTCATTGCATAATGTAACCCAATTTTAAATGTTATTCATTACATCATGTAATCCATTACCTGCAACATAGTACTATAAAGACCAACCAACAAGAAACAACAACTTTTATCTCCAATATCTCAAGCCCTTGTCCCACACCTCCCTCTCAGACATTATTTGACTCAAGCAAAGACAAACTCTTATGCTGCTATACTTCCCCGAGAATCCTTTTATAGTCACTCTTTGCCTTAGGAAAATGAAAACTCTTATGTTATTAAGCTCCCTTGAAAATCCTTTTTTGGTCATGGAAAGGACGCTTTTAGACACAACATAATTGGTAGACTATTGAGTAGTCATGCATATATCATGAGTTCTTAACCAAGGCTATCCATTGACAAGTGCAACAAGGAGTGGTTGTCTAATAATACAATTTATTCTAGATTATAGGTTCATATTGCGATAATCTTTTACATTGCATCACAATCATAATATTACCACAACCAAGTCTTATGTATCAACTCTCATGATTGGCATAATCTTGAGAATACCTTCATTGGTTATCAATGCCTTTAGGTAGCTTTCTGACATAGTTTACTAGTCAACATAGTCCTTACACAACTCTCAACATTCTCACCTTTTACAATGTGAATGTCATAATCTTAGAGAAGGATTTAAATCTAGGTATAAACATATGTTCTAGATAGACACTAAGTGATATGAAATACTTATATGAGCACCTAGTAAGATTCTCATTTTCAAATAATATAATATGAGTGTCTACTGGCATAATAAATACTCCAACTTATATATTGTAAATGCCAACTGCACTAATGTCACATGCACTCTCCCCCGTTTAAAATAATCTCCATCTGCGGAGATACTCTAACATTTACACTTTTTGTCGTATATTCTCAAGACGCTACAGAGACACACACATGATAATTACTTGTATAAATATTAACTCTTGTAATTGATATTTTACAACATAAAAATATAACCCGTTGAATGAAAATAAGATTTTACAAATCTTCGTATTTTCTTAATTCTTAAAATATGTTTTATGAACTAAAATGAATTACTATTTAATTGGAGTATTTCATGTTTCATGTAATTAATACAAAATATATTCATAAGAATATAATTACTCTCATTGATTTCCCTTACAATCCTACATTCATTTCATATCAATATTATTCACAATACCCCTCAATATATTCATAATCAACATACTTTACTATTAATATTTAATTGCATTTCGTTTTCCTTTAAAGAAAGCCCACATACTATTCTAAATCAGAATCAACGTGTGCCCATAATACAATAGTTGCGTATCAATATCATCACCAGTATGACTTGAACCTCGATAGGAAGGCGGAGAATCAAACATCTCAACCACACAACCAAAGCTCACCTAACTAACTAACTAACTAACTATATATATATATAAACCAAATAATATGTAGTAAATAATAAGATTTGTAACTTTACTTTATTAAACCAAGTACAATAACAATGTTATCTCTAATTGTAGACTTATGTTTATTTTTTATTTTTAATATCAATGAAATTTAATATAATAAATATAAAACCATTAATCTTTTTTTACATCTTCATCACTTTTTCTCATAAGAAAGAATTCATTAAGTGTGAATTTTTTAATACCTTCATCCCCATCCTTTTTCATTATCCTTTCTAATAATTTTCATATTATATAAGTTATATTCATTTAAGTTTACAAATTTACTTTTAATGCCTCATTAGAACATTTTTACTTTTATTTTCAAGTGAAAAAACATGTAATTTGTTGTTCATAGTCATAATCAAAATTACATATATCATAAATTAGACTATCAACTTTAAAAATAAATCCTCCTTTGATACACTTTAGAAGACTATATAACCATCAAAACTAAAGTGACAACCGATCCAAATTACAAAAAGTCTAAAGAAACATCCTCCCAAAACAAGGCCAAAGGAGAGCCTTAAAGCTACATCACTACATGAAACAATCAAAATCTATCAAAACACATAGTATTGACTAAAGTCAATGAGATCCCCATCCAAAAATTCAGAAAAAGAGACATAAACGGTCATGCCTCCAATAGCCTTCTTCGACAAAGTATCATCTTCCTGATTAAAATGTATATATGTTGAAAGGAAATAGAATCGAACCAAGACATCTCCATACGAACCCTCTTCATCTAGGAAAAAAGAGAAAGAGACTGTAAATCAAAATGACAATTGACCCATTTGATAATCACTTTAGAGTCACCAACCACCCTCAATTATGTAATCCCATGCTTTCAATCGAACCATAACAAAACCCAAAGTGTTAATAGTTCTGCATATGTATTGGTTCCACTTCCCAAACTCATACTCAAATGAACACAATGACCAGTCGTTAAAAAAAGAACCATACCAACTCCACATCTGTCATTTTGTTGAACACCATACCCAAGATGAAGAACATCTAGAAAAGCAGGCCTGAACAGAGACTTAGGCTTCTTAACACAAGAACCTTTGTACCATTCCTTCACATCAACAAAATATTTAATGACAATGGCTTGAACCGAGGGATCGACATTATTAAAAATAAATCTATTTCTCATCTTCCAACATTCCCAAACAACAAAAAAGGAATATCATCATACTTTAACTTCAATGAAAACCAAATCTTCAGATTCTCCTCCACAAAATACCCATCCCACATTGCTTGGATAGAGTAATGCCTGCAAATATCTATCCAAATATATTTAAAAATGGAACAATGAATGAACATAAGAGAGATGGATTCCAGATCATTCTGACACATCACACACCACCTCGGACCGAAGAACCCTCTCTTTTGCAATTTTTCCCAAGTATTTCACCATACAACAACAACCACCAAAATCATTTGACCTTGAGAGGAATATGCCTTTTCCACAAACAATTAGTCCACCATCGATAAAAATGACCATGTTGATCATCCACCAAAGACGAATGTGCCAATTTTGCAGTAACACCACCACACCTTTTATTTGCATCCCAAACTATACTATCCATTTGGTCTGATAACCGAATCCTAGCACGATCCAAGGAGAAAATAAAATTATTCCATTCTTCATTATTTCAAACAAATAAGGAAGAAGATATATTGATACCTTTAAGTTTTTTCTAATGCCTAGCCTCCAATAATAACCTGCCCAAACCTTCAATGACCAGAAGAAACAACAATGGAGAAAGAGGACACCCCTGCCTCAGTCCTCTGTTAAACTTGAAGAAACGGGTAGGAGACCCATTGACAAAAACCACAAAGTTTACACTAGAGTATAACCCATGATCCAACACATAACTTCATAAGGCAAACCAATTTGGAGTAAAATAAAATGAAGAAAAGACCAGTCCACTCTCTCATAAGCTTTAACCAAATCAACTTTTAAAACAAAAGCTTTTAATTTTGTTACATTTCACCGAATGCATCACCTCCCAAGCAATACCAATTGCATCCATAGTTTGTCTCAAAGGAAAAAAAAACTGTTTAGCAAACATACCCAGACCCATATCAACTCTCGTTTTGTTTGCAATTATCTTCGAGATGACCTTATAAATGAGATTACATAAGGATATAGGCATAAAATCATTAAAGGATTAATGGTTATCTCTTTTCAGAATAAGCGCAATATAAGTAGAATTCAAGCCACTCTGAATCTTAACTGAAAGCCTAGATTGATTGATAACCAATGTCAATTCCTTCCCAACCAAATAAAAAAAGTGAACCAAAAAATCCACAGGCTAGCCTTCAAGCCTGGGGATATTTTACTTAGTAGAATGAGATAATACTTTCTTTCCTTCATCAATACTGACCTTAGTGCCAATTGAACTACCATCCTCTTCATTAAAAAACCTCGAGAACAATTTTAATATCTTAAGTTGATGCTCCAAATTTGCACAAGGATGTTGGTTGTGTATAACCTTAAAAAGGTCAAAGTTGCTTCTTTAAGAGGCTTTTGACCCTAAATAATTTCTCCATCCACTGACTTAAGTTCCCAAATAGAGTTATAAATACGCCTCTGATTAGCAAAATTGTGGAAAAAAATAGTATTGTTGTCACCTGATTCGAACCAAATAGCTCTACTCTTGAGTCACCAAGCCTCCTCTTCCTGCCTCAATATTTTTTCCTTCGCATCTTGCAATTGGATAATCCTATCTTTCCTTGAAATAGAAAAATAATTTCATCAACTGAACCCTGTAAGATTTCCAATTCATCCTCAAAACAAACCAACTCCCTTGCAAGATGATCCCTTTTCTCCTTTTCCTATACATAAACTTATTTTCTCAACAAAGAAAGTTTTTTCACAAAATCACTCATAGGAGAAAGCTCCACTGACTCAGAAAAACAACTCCATAGTATCTTTCACAAATTGCAAAAGTCATGTCCTCAAGCCAACTACGATAAAACTTGAAAGGAACCAACATTGGGCCTTTAACACAATCCAACTCCAAAATCATAGCCTCGTGATCTGAATCCCTTGTTGGAACAAGACCATGAACAATACTAACCCAAAACACTGCATAATTGATTGCTCATTAAAAATTGATCCAATCTCTTAGCTTCCCCCACCGTCCCATTTGACTAAGTAGGCACCAGTATGCACCAAACTGCATGGAGAAATGTCCATTAGACCCTCCTTATCAAACAAAACATCAAAGAAACCAGACAAAGGATCAACAACTCTACCAGCTCCCTAAATCTCCTTAGTTGAAAGAGTCAAGTTAAGCTCACCCCACAAAATCAAACCCTTCAAACCAATAATCCCAACCCCACTAGCTTCCTCCCAAAAATATTGTCTTTGACAATAAAGATCATAAACATTCAGAATCCTGATGGGATGAGAAAACCCTAGAAGCTTCCCATCCAATAAAATTCCCGCATATAAAGAGAATGATTTAAAATCAGAGCATTTAGGGTCCCAAGATACCAAAAGACCTCCAGAAAGGCCATGAGCATCAAGAGAAAAACATTTCCATGAAGGCTTAGTCACAAGAAAAACCTTACAAGCAATCTGAGTAGAACATATAGTTTCCTGAACCAAAATAACAGAAGGTCCAATTTTGAAAATTAATTTCTTAAGAGCAACTCTCTTGGTCGAGCTTCCAAGACCCCAAATATTAAAGGAAAAAAGTTTCATTGAGGAACCTCCGAGGGGGATGCTACTTCTCTAAGAGCCCCAGATTCAAAACCAACAGTTTCCCTTGAAGGAGATGATAAATCTCTCCAAAAGAGGAAAGTAACCCTAGGGTTTACATTATGATTAACCAAAGTAGAATCCTTCTTCCATTTCCCTTTTTTATTCCTATAGGGTTTACATACAGTCACATTCTATGATCAAATTGAAGAGATGGGGAGAGTTTTCGGAGAATGTCAAAAATTCCTGAAAAGTTTAGAAGAGGTTTAATACAAGACGAGGACAAATCCCATGGGCCCTTTTCCACAACACATGAATCATCTACTAAATGGGAAGAAGAGATATTGATAGGCAATGAAGGATCAAACAAATTCCCTGTAAAGTAAGGAATCACATTTCCTGGTTGAACAACTTCTTTAATAGGCATAACCTCATCCAAAGGTAAAGAAGGATTCACAAAAATATATTGAATATCTCCATCATAATCCAAACTCTCTTCAATCTACTTACTAGAGCCTCATAGAGGGATTCCAACATCCTTCTGACAAACAACCGAACCACCGATATAATTGGGAACATTATCCCTCTCCAAACCTAAAGAAACTCCCAACATACCAACATCAACAACCCCCAAAGCCGAAGATACCAAAACCTTAGTTATATCTTCCAAAGACATAAATTTTAAAAGAATCAGAAGAGAATTGCAAAACTTACCTAAAAAATCCAAAGCGGAGGATGAATCCAACGGAATATGAACCTTCAAACCATTCTCCATCTCATCGGGGACCTCCATAGGTTCCGAACAATCCTCCTCATCTGGAACATACCCAAAAATCAAACCTGGACAAGAAGCTTTAATATGCCCAGTTTGACGACAGAAGTGGCAATGAAAGGGAAATCTCCAATGATCCAACCTCTGAATGAAGTGACCACCATCCCATACGACCTCCACCTCCTTAGGTAAACCCTCTGATACATCAATCTCGACAAGCATCCAAGGAAATTTCCTCTTCAAAGCCAAAATAACCTCTTCCTCAATGAGAATGAAGCACCCAATATTGTTAGCAACTGCCATAAAACCCGCCAAAGACCAACAATGAAGATACACTACAATACTAATTCAAATAAAACTCAAACCCTGCACTATTATAAAATAAGTGCTACGTAGTAGCTAGTTCGTGACACTTTGTATTGTATATAGATAATTTAAATTGCATTTCAAGAGAGTTAAAACACTATAATATGGATAACTAAGTAAATACAATGTGATATTAAAAATCAATCCAACTTGATTATTGACAAATGACTATAATGTGACATTAATGTTGTGCTTTTATTGTTGCTAGTTTTCCATTCTTTCATTAAGTGGAGTCAAGTCAATCCAAAATTGACATTTATTTATAAAGTAACTTAGTAAAAATCTGACAAAATTAAACTTATGATTTTTTCTATTAACATCAATAACTAAATTTGAATCTTCTTGGATTATTAACAAAGGGATATAATGGTGCATGAATGTTGTCTTTTCATAGTTGAGGGATAGCTTTACTTTTTATAATTAGTATTGATATCTAAAAATTGAGATTAGGTACAATAAATTTAATTCAAAAGGGACAATATTTATCATTTTTATTTTTATTAAAACTAAAAAAAACCACAAAAAATAATCTTTATTTTCTTAGTACATGTTTTAATATCCAAGTTTGCTATACCACAAAAAATCAACCAGTAATTTGATTTATCAATTTATTTTCATAAAACATATCTATATTTACTTTTTATAATGATAAATCTGGTTAAGACTGGAATAAGTTGCATTTCTCATAAACATTTATGTTGCAAATAGATTGTTGATATTACACCATGTTTACTTTAGTGTAGTTATCCACATTACAATGTTTTTACTCTCTTGAAATGCAATTTGGCTATCCCTATACTAAGCGTAGGGACTACCTCCTAAGTAGCATTTTTTTGTTTTTCAAGGTTGATAGATGTCTTTTAAAGTAAATTATAGTGTTATTTTGAAAAGCTGGTAGTGTCCTCGTATCTTTTTCTAAAATGAAATGACACAAAATAATAATTAGCTTAGATAGAAAAAGGGATATTGTTTAAAAAAACAAAGATCTTTTGCATATTTCTTTTACAACAAATAATTGAATAAGAATTTATCTAATGTTAAAATATTTATCCAATATTAACACAATAAAGAATTTGTACATGTAAAATATATGTGATATCAATACCACTAAGGGCAATAACTACAAAGCAGCTAGTCCCTTCCTTATAATTTTGTGTATGTTTTGTCTAATTTTTTTTAAACAAAAACAAGAAGTACTACTTTTTATTATATAAAAAAGGGATTACATACGCCCCCTAGGGCTCAAAAGGTAATCATCTAGAAAATATCAAGCACAAATGGCCATATAGTCCGAATATGAAAACTACTTAGTTCTGAATAGAGCACAACAAAGCTTTCCAAAAAACATTCTAACTCCCCTAACATAGTATATTCTAATGTACTAACTGCATAGTAATAAGCATAAAAACATTAGCAAAAAACATAGAGAAGAAGATAATCATTTCTGCACTAGGATTTCTTCTTCTCCATGTTGAACCATGGAAACTTAATTCATAGGAGAAGCCGTAGCCTGCTCATGAGAAAGGTCCACTATTTCCTCTACCAAGCAAGCTAATTTCTGCATGCAATTCTTCAAGAATTTCTTTGAGGTGACCATAACGTGCTTCATTCCTTTCGTTTGCATGCATCCTCTGTTTTTGATGAACTTGCTTTAGCTCAATGATGGCGTTGCACAACTCCACAAGCTTACCTCTCATCACCATTTCCGTTTCTAGTAGCTTACAAGATATGTCCTTGACTTCTCCCACTTGCACATGATAACCACTCTCTAGATCGTCCATATAAGTGTCCATGCACAAAATATCCAAATAAATTCTTATATTCACATCTAGAATAACCTTTGACACCTCATACACACAGTGGAGCATCTTTTTGTAATTCAAACACCATTGCGAATTTCTTCCATTCTATCCTCCTTTGAAGCCAAAGATTCATTAAAGAGCTTTTCCATGGCTCTAATGTCATTTTCATACCAGGAATTCCCATAAACAACAAACCCAAGCATTTATTTAATATTCTCCACAACAAGCATACAACCACCTAGAACTTGAAAGCTATATAAATAAGCAAAACCCAAATCATACCAGCAACACTCCATCCCAAAACCGAAAGTAGATTGGAAAATAAACTTGCTAGAAGAAAGAAAGAAAAAGACACAAGAGTAAATAGGGACATTGTGATGATCAAAGGGAAGGCCCAACATCATTTCCAAAGAGACCCATGGCATTTAATTTGTTGAATATGATGATGACTAATGTATCTAATTTATGTCTATGGATTTTACTTTTTTAATCAGATGCTGATCTAGATGTTTTCCTATTCTCCTTAACTATTTTAAAATATTATGAAATGTATATATTATATCTTAAAATTCACAATATTATGAAATATATATACTATATATATCTAAAAAGTCACAATGTATTATTTTGCTATTAGTTTAGTTTCCAAAGTAACAAACCCACAACTTAGCTCTCCCAACCTCTCCCTAAAATTTTTAAACTTAATATAATTCTCATTAACTTAAAAAACAATTGAAATAACCTTGAAAAATCTATTTTAGTAAAAATAATAAATTCATTTAATGTTTCTTTTTCTTCAAAAACCACTCTCCCTTTTAACTTGGATCCCATAAAATTATTACACACAAGTAAATTATTTCAAAAAAAAAACTTTTCTGATATTTATAGTAAATCAAGGAAAGAATACAACCTTCCTATAGTCTTTTATAAATTTTTTAGAAAAAAGTTCTTTAAGATATACAATCCATAACCCAGATGTTTCAATCTTTAAGTTAGTTCAGAAGACTATTCCATTCAATGCTTCAACAATTGATCAAAAAGACAAAAGAAGATCTGTTCTAAAGTCTAACATCTTCAAATTCTGCTCTTGAGTATAAGCTTCTTCATATCAAAAAAGCCTTCAAAGGTCTTCTTTCCTTCCATATATTCCTGGATACTTGCAAATCCAAACAAATATGACAGTGCTTCTTTTGAAAGTGAGTCTGTTGTAGCATTGAAGCACCTTGAAATATGACTGAAAGTAATGCTTGCAAAAGACATTTTAATCAGTTGGATTTTATGACTCCAATGACTAAGAGATAAAACCTGCAATGTTGAAATACCATTCTACTAGTCTAAAATAATCTTTGAGTCGCCATAAATACTAATATCGGATACTCGAATACGAGAAGCTATAAGAATAAGACCATATAAACTTAAGAGTTCAACTTTTGTGTTTGTCCACCAAAACTAAAATACAAAAAGTGATCTTTACTTAAGTTAAGGACAAAGCCACATCCACAATTATGCAATTTGGATGCACCATCAAACTATCCAATTGCTCCATTTGAAACCTCTGCTGGCTTAAACAGTTTTTTGGTTATCCTTTTGAAGACAAGATTCTCATATTTCTTAAATAGATTCAAACTTCTCATGCTACAAATATGAACATTTGGCCGATTATCTAGAAAAATAGAGCAATTCCTAGAAATCCATATAGACTAGGAGACAAAAATTGGCAGCAATTTATAAAGATCTTCCTTAGTAAACCAGTTTTGAAAAGAGTTTTTTAAACATCCAATTCCAAGAACTAATACGAAGATGGTCTTTTATATTTTTCCAAACATCCAAACATAAAGGAAATTCCACAAATAAATGAAAATAGCTTCACCTTCATTACTGCATAGAAGACAAATACTAGGACCCTGCCAACCTCTATTCAGTAAATTTTTCCAAGTAAGGATTTTGTCCTTAAGGGTTAACCACCAGAAGCATCTTAATTTCGTTGGGATGTTCCATTTCCACAAACCTTTGGACCACCACGATGCCTCCATATGACTGACTTTTTTTTATCATGAACTCATATGCCAATTTGGCTGTTAAGACCCCGTTTTTCTTGTTTTCAGACCATACCAGAGTGTCCTTTTCATTCCTGAGCTTTATACCAACAATATTTAGAACTTCAGTGTAAGAGTCCCATTTGTCTTCCCACTGACCACTAAGTCCCAAATCTCTTGCATTTAACCAGTATCCACCTTTAAGGATATCCCACTTAGGCCTCACCATAACATTCAGAGTCTTCATATCAAACCATTCGAGATGCTCTATAATTTATGTTGAAAATTAGGGTTCGCCACAATCACCTATAAAATGATCAATGCCAATTAGAATATTTTTCCCATTCCCAATATTCCAGCTTATGCCTTTTTTCAGCCAGTGAATTACTTTCATCATACTACTCCAAATCACTGATGCATTTGCACAATAGAACTTAGACTTCCTAATCCAAGTATTGACATAAATGTTCTTCAAATATTTTGATTTCATTACCTCACTCCACAAACTCTGAGAAAAGAGACATCTCCAGAGTGATTTAAGGCATAGAGCGGAGTCAAATACATACAGATTTTTGATGCCCCAACCACCCTGGTCTGTTAGAGAAGCTAATAAATCCCATGATGCTAAATGGAATTTTCTTTCACCAGTTGATCTAGACCATAGAAAATAAAAAATATTTTTCCTTATAGAAGAGATGACAAATGCTGGAAGTTTGATCAGAGAACACCAATATACATGGATGCTTTGTAGAGTGGCTTTAATGAGTGCTAGCCTACCACCAAGAGTTAGAAATCTGTATGACCAATTTGAAATCCTTTTGTCAATCTTTTTAATGATCCAATGCCAGTCCTTCACTCTTTAACATCCATGTGATCAAATGCAATCTAATATCGTCATGTTTAATGGATTTATTTCATTTTCCTTTTCTTTTACAAATGGTAAAAATGATTTTTTTTTCTAGAAGAAGAAGAAAAATAGTTGTTCATTGATATTCAAAATAGATTCAAAGGTAACTATTACAAAACTATGAGATCAAGATATCATTATCCATAAGAAAAATACAATAGACAGATCCATAATCAGCTAGAAATCACTGAAAACATCACCAACTTTCTCCAATAAGATCATTCAATCATGTAGAAAGAACCCAACCAATTTATCCAAAGAGGCGCCTTGGGAAGTAACTAAAAGACTTTCCATCAGAGGAGATCAATGCCATCCTCAATCATCCAAGATGATTAGCTAAAGGCTCAACCAGCCCATACTCAAAAGAAACAATAACCAGAAGGTTAATGAGTAAGAATATCCAGCTTGATTCTAAATGTGCTGAAGCTTACCTTCCCCAATAACTACTTCTTCATAATATTCTATGAAGCAAGGGAGGTCTGAAGCCATGGGGAGTGCCTCATTGGATAAACTATCTTCCCTCTTATTGTGTTCTCTGAAGACACGATGAAAGTCTAGGGAGAGAAAGAAGGCCTTCAAATCCATGATGTTGTCACACCAACAATCCAGATTGAGAGTAGAGAGAGATGCCTTGTCATTTGCCCAGTTGATGATTACAGAAGAGTCACCATAAACATAGAGAGTGGGAATGCCAATAGCTTTTGTAAAATGTAATAATGCCCAAAGAGCCAGTAATTCCGCTTTGGTGTTGGTGCTATGCCCACATCCCGTTTTGATACAGAAATAATGGGACTGGCTAATCATAAGAAAGATACCAGCTCCTCCAATCTTTTTTGTTATAGCCTCGTCGAAAAAACTAGAAGGGTAGGTTATTTCCGGAGCATTATCAGCAATCCTGGAATTTGTTCTTTTTTTACAAACCGCTGGAAAAGATATCACGTGTTCCAAAATTCTAGAGCAGAGAGGGGCCATGTCTGGAGGCTTATCTTCAAATAAGCATAAGTTGCGAGAGATCTATAAATTCCAGATAACAATTATGGGAAGATGGAGGCAATCCCTATCCTTTTTGAACCAAATCTCTAAGTTATCCAAGAGAGTTGGAACATTCCAAAGGAGAAACAATTTATAATTTTTGTATATGATATCAATAATAGCCCGGAGTTAGAGCATTCCAAAGAAGAAACAATTTATAATTTCTGTATATGATATCAATAATAGCTTAGGCAAAATGGACACCAAACAAAGAGATGATTCACCGATTCCTCATTTGACTTGCAGAAGCAACATAGTAGGACCAGACCAACCTTTTTTAGTTAAGTTGTCCTAAGTATTTATACCATTCTCAATGCACAACTAGATGAAACATGGCCATATTAGAGTATGAGTTTTAACAGGTGACATAGGCGGCATAGAGGAAACAATAAGATCATAAGCCAAACTGGCAGAGACCTCGCCATTAATTTTATTGTACATCCAAATTAAAAAGTTTTTAACATCTTTTAGTCCAACACCCTGCGAGTCCGGCCTCTTTTTATGAATGCTGTCCATTCTGCTTTCCAACTACCTTCCAAGTCCAAATCCTCGACGATTAACCAATAAGACTGCAAATTTGATCTCTCTCCATAATTACGGACCTAGTTGAGAGTAATGATGCCATAATCACATAAATATTCCCTCTTAGCTTCTCCGACCACACATAAAAAGAATTCTATCCTACAATGAAGTCTATTCCTAGTCTTATTCTTTTTCCATGGCCAGCCTTCCAGCCCAATTCCCTAGTGATCTAGGAAAGAGATCTAACAAAACGGGCAAAAATGGCCATAAAGAATACTACTATACAGAAAAAGTATAATATAACTTCCCTCTCCAACATAATTTGTTCACGTATGATATCACAACGACAAACCATTGCTTTTTTGGTTCACGTATGATATCACGTCTGCATTTTTTTTTTCAGTAGATAGCCAGCCATTTGGATTGCCCAGAAGACAGACAGCTCCTTCAATTCAAAGTAAAACACATCGACTACAGATGAACATGAACATGTATGTATTCGGATTTCGAGCCTGATTCCCGAAGAAGTAGGTGGACTGCCAGCGAAATTGTGCTGAACAGACCGGCCCTAATGAATTGAATTGAATTGGGTCTGTTACAAGACATACCCCCAGTTTATAGGAGGCAGTAAAGAAGAAAAATCTCACTGTTTGGTGCCTGAAATAGAAAAGAAGAAGAAAAATGGCTTCTGAGGGGGTTCGGTTGCAGGAAATTCTACTGCATTTCTTACAATATTCTTTGATTGTGTCGGCTCTGAGTGCGGGAATTGTGGGCTAATTACACTTGTTCTTTTAAGAGAATGATCGTCACATATGGCGTGGGAGTGTTCTTCGCCCTGTTTGTCGCTGTGCCTGACTGGGAGTTCTTCAAACGCCATCCCTCTGGGTGGTGTAGTCCCATGGCCTCTGATACCTAGAGTGCCATTGCCCAGAAGGCCAGGTTTGAGATTCTCAACAGTTCGCCCATGTATGCTCAGAGGTATGAATGAGTTGTTTTAACCCCTTCTGTTGTCTGTATTTGTCTTTGTTTGATTGCCCTAAGGACGTCTGAAAAAAATTATATGTCCCCCAGATGGGTCACTTACAGTAGCAGGGTTTATTGCAGAGGGGATGTATTCATCTGTATTTTCTGATTTTGATGTCAATCAGAACGTCTGAATTGTAATTCCATATTTATTAGGCCTCCATGGGGTCTTCGTGGCTTGGAGGTCCATCCACTCTGGCCGCTTATGAATTCTTGATCATCACAGTTTAGTCACTTTGTTCAATTTTGCTCAAAGTGGTATTAGGCACCCATGGTATCCTCGCGGCTTGGAGGTTCGTGTACTCTGGTTGCCTATGAATTCTTGATCATTGCAGTTTAGTCACTTACCACTGTTCAATTTCGCTAAGGAATTTTGGAGCATCACGATTCAATTTTGCTCGAAGTGGTATTAGGCATCCATGGTATCGTTGTGGCTCGGATCTACTCTGTCTGCTTATGAATTCTTGATCATCACAATTTAGTCACTTGCAATCTTGCTAATTTTCCTCAAAGTGGTATTAGGCATCCATGGGTGGTTTGGATGTCCATCCACTCTGGTCTCTTATGAATTCTTGATCATCACAGTTTAGTCAGCTACAACTTTGTTCAATTTTGCTTAGGAATTTTTGAGCATCACGATTCAATTTTGCTCAAAATTTTCAGTGACCCAGGGCGTTCTCCAAATCACCTTCCCTGAAAGATTCGAACAAAGCCACCAAATCACTCTCCCTGAAAGGTTTGAACAAACTCACTAAGATAAGTACATCCCAGATACCCAATGGCCTGCCTCAGCATACTCCTAACAAGGTCCCAGAAAGAGCACTAGCTGGGGGGACTTTTTGAAGTCGGTTTTGGCTTGTGGAAGGTCCCCCCTCACTGGAAGGTGCAAGGGTTCACTGGTTCTGAAATGCCATTGCTTCGAAAGCAAGGTCGGGCTGCCATACTAATAAGAACTGTCGGCCCTTATGAATTCGTACAATTGATACCACATAGGTTGCTAGCACCATCATCAAAGAATACACACACAATTTGACCCGAGATGTCTAGAGGTGTTTTCAAGTTGGAATTGCTGATGGGTGTGAGGTGTTTTCAAGTTGGAATTGGTGATGGGTGTGAGTTTGATCATTATGTGGGCCATGTCTGGCCCATCTGATATATTCTTGAATTGATGGAGTTTTAAAATATTTTTGACATCTGCTAAATAATTCTGACAAATATTTTCGTGTTGGCAAGTTTCACACAAAGCAATAGATAAATATATATAATTTTGCATTTCCCTCGGATACAGTCTATACAAATTTTCAATTCAGAAAGGTTCTATGGCATTTCCCAGTAGTATTTTTATGAAGTGGGTCATTAAAACTTATGTAATTTTTCAATGCAAAATGGGAGATGTAAGCACCCTCTTCCTCCTCCTTACCTGAAGCTGTTTGTTAGAGCACCGTGCTTGGGTTTAAGCAGAGCTTCAGGTTTTGGCCTGCCTTGACTTCAATTTCAGGGAAACTATGGAACAATTTCTTAGAGAAATAATGAAACCACTATAGCTTCCACCTTTGGAAAAGGGCCCTGGGTTCTGAGATGCTTGTTTTGCCCACTTATTTTAGCAAGGCCTATACTTTACAGGAGCAAGCTCAACTGACTACCACTGGCAGTTGTACTCCAATAAAAAAAGGATCAAAATTGATTAGTGTTGAAAATTAAACAGTATAAGAATCAAATCCAGAACCTACCTCTGACCAGTGAGCTGCTCTACCAATGAGCTACATGCCTCTTTCATGCTGGGCACCCACACCAATTACATATCAAGGTGTTGATTGCTACCTCTAACACCCCCTTTCAATATACACTTTGGCTCAGGTCTCCTAGCCACCCATCAATCGACCCTGACCGGTGGACTACTCTACTGCTGAGCAACATGCCCCTTTCGTGCTGGGCACCTTTATCAGTTCAATATCAAGGCGTGGATTGCTACCTCTAACATCCTCTTTGAAGCCACACTTTGGCTCAGGCTTCCTAGCTACCCTATATATTAACCTCAACACTTGGCTTAGATACAACATTGAAAATCGGATAGGCTAGGAATCAAACCCAGAATCTGTCCCTAGCTGATGGGTTGCTCTACCACTAACCTGCATGCCCCTTTCATGCTGGGTAGTGACACCCTTACCAGTTCAATTAAGTTTTCATGAGTGAAATTCCACTTCACAACTACCAGGTTGTTCCTCCATTCTTGAGAACTCCCTTAAATGTTAGCACTGAAAATTTGTAAGTGGCATGGTTCTGACTTCCTAAGCCACTGTGAAAACATGCAGGTGTCTAACTTGCATGGAGCTATATTTAAGCCCTCAGCTTTTCCAGGTTTAAAAAAAAAAACAAGAGATAGATAGATCGGGTCTAGAAAAAAATCATAACTTGGAAAGTCAATAGGAAATTATATGTCTTTACAGGATACCGATCTAGTGCTTTTAAGGGGAAGCAATTTTTTATTCCCTTCATTTGAAGGGAAAGAAACTTCTAACACTTCTTTGCTGAGTAAAGTCCCCTGTGAAGGGCTGGAGATCTTATATTTGGTCTCTCACTGCTATTGACTAGCCTCTGGAATAAACCTACATTGTTAATTTCCAAATCATGGATATGATCTCAGTAGCAAACAAAAGAATCATTGAACTCTTCCAACATGGCTATCCTTGAGAAGAAAGATGTTACAACAATCCCTTAAAGTAAGCCACGGTAAGCACAAAGTGCCCTAGGGTAGAGAGGCATTGGTACCCCAATGCCCATTGTGGATTTAGAGTATACTCTACTTTGGTGTTGGTTGTGGCAACTGCCATTTAGAAAAACTAATCAACTTTCCTAGCATCTGCGCTAGACCAATGTTCATTGTTAAGAGATTGAGATCTAATAGGAATAGGATTACACTTCCTGATATTCTGTTTGAAAAAACATAAAATTTGAAAAAATGACAGCTGTTTTATGGCATCTAACAGACTATGCTTCTATGGTCTTTCATAAAACCATGTTGAATGCCCTTTCAAGCTAAACCATTTTTAATTTTCTTTGGTGCTCTGAAGTTGGAGATATTTGAAGTCTTTTATTTAGTTTCTAAAGGGATGCTTCCAAATCTTTTTTTTTTAATTTTTTTAATATTTAGTATCAGGTTTCATTTAATTTCTTTTATATGAAACATGAATTTCTTCATTTTGGAGGTTTTAAAGGTCAACAAACTCTATTTTTTTATAAATTTAATTATTAATGAAAAATAGATAATTAAGAAAAAATTGTTAAACTTGAAATTATTAATATGTTTTTATTAATAAAAAATAGATAACTGAAATTTTTTAAATTTGAAATTATTAATATGTTTTTTATTAATGGAAAATAGATCTGATCTCAATCAAGTAGTAATCACACTTTCCTCTACCACTCTGGTCAATTCTGATCGATCTCGAGTAGTAGTAATCACACTTTCCTTTACCAGTACGGTCAATTTTATTAAAATTTTATTTTGATTTTTTACCACTCTGGTCAATTCTGTCTAGTAATCACACTTTCTTTTACCACTACGGTCAATTTTATTATTTTTTTTTTTGATTTTTTACCACTCTGTCGATCAATTCTGTCCATCTTGAGTAGTAGTAATCACACTTTCTTTTACCACTACGGTCTATTTTATTAAAATTTTATTTGATTTTTTACCACTCTGGCGATCTTGGGTAGTAGTAATCACACTTTTCTTTACCACTACTGTCAATTTTATTAAAATTTTATTTGATTTTTTAATGATTTTTACCTAATAAGGATAAAATATTAAAGGAAACAATTATTCAGATCACTATACACTATATATATTTTTTGTTTGTTTTGTATATAGAATGAAATTTTAAATTAAAAATTAAAAATGGAAAAAATTAATCATGTTCACTACATTATATATAAAAGTTAATCTTGTTTTGCATGAATGGAATTTTAAATTTGAGTAATAAAAATAATCATCTGTTTTATATGTTGATTGGAATTTTATTTGAAATGCATGTAGTTTAAAATTTTAAATTTAAGTAATAAACTTTTAAGCTTACATGTCATTATACACTATAAGAGATACACCATATATACACTACATATAAGAGATGCACCATATATGGGAAAGATCACTATACACCATATATATCCACTTAACTATCCGTTAAGTTAAGTGGATGGAGAATAAAATTTTAAAATTTAATTTATGAAATCTTTTTTATTTATTTTTTAAAATTTTAAATTTAAATGATAAAAATGAGAAACAATTATGCATATTTAATATATATTATATGTCTTTTTTTCAAAAAAAAGTATTTTCATTTAATTAATGATAAAAGAATAATTCACGAATCAACTTCCCTAGATAGTAAGATCTATATTGTTATATGGCATTACATCTTCAAGAACATTCATTTGGTCTCTTCCTTAAAAGTAGATCACAAAATTGAGTTAATGAAATATCAAGGGGGGAGCACATGTATTGCTTTGAAATTCTTTCAAGGATGTCCACCTTTCTAACATACCCAAAATTGAAAAATAAATAGTTATTATTATTTATTTCAGCAAAATCATTATGTCAATTTTTATTGTAAAGTTTATGATCAAGTGGGTTAATGATGACTATAATTGAAGAATTATTTATTTTAAATAATTAATAAAAGGAGACACCTATTCAGGGAGACTGTTAAATGAGTGTTCACTGCCACTAGGAAGAAGGAGTAGCTGTAAAAGGCTGATTGACAAGTGCCAGCATTAGCATTCACTTTCTAGCTGTTGCAGGAGCATACTCGTTAAAATAGTGGTCATGTTCCCCAAGAGGGGGAACTGAGCTGGGTGGCTTATTAAATTCCAGAACTGACCCAAAGACCTAGGAAGTCTTATACAAACCATTAAATTGAGTAGGCCCGCTCACCACTCATTTTGATTTTTGGAGAGAATGAACTTTGTGATTGCTGCAAGCTGAAAAAGTCACACAAAGAATTTGATGAGGGGATAGCTAAAGTGATTTGCTGAGTTAAGTATGTTGTTGAGTGCTAAGTTGCATAAAGTCTGCTGTGTAGCAGAGATCTTTGTTTTAGTGGTGTAATGAGAAATCTCCCGGGTCGTAAGCAAGTGATTTGGATGCTTCAGGAAAAGGTTGGGTGGAATAGTCTCCCTTGGGTGTCAGTCCCTTTTCTGCAATGCATCCAGGTTCTAATTCTAGATCTGTATTGTATTGTTGCATTACCTTTGTTTTAGGTAAACTATAATCATTTTTGAATGAGGATCTAGCTAATAGATGTTATTCAATGATTATGTGATTAAGTATCTGTATAGAACCTGCTTGATAAAGAAATGAGTTTGAAATTATCTCCTGTATTTTTCCTCTCACCGAAGTGACGTACTCTAGTACAGGAAGATATGAATTTAGATTGAATAAGTAGTATGAAAATGAATGAATAAATGTGTATTTCTTGGATTACAGAGTATAGATGCGATACACACACACACACACACACACACACAGAGTTTATATTCTTCTATTAGTTAGAAAATTTGTATTTAGCTAAAATACAAACTACAGTTCTAAATCCAAATGATAAACAATTACTTTTCATAAAGAAAATTAAAATTTACAGAGTAAGTGAAAGTACACAAACTAAAACATCTAAGCTAGATCTTAAGATTTTTGTAAGTACAGTTTTTATTAATCATTAAACTATCCTAATAATATCAAGTTGAGATTATCGACGAGTTGTAGCACTGATCTCAGGCTTCCGATTTAGTTTGATACTGTTCTGAAGTAGTTCTCCTATGAAAAGAAGTTACAATTTTAGGGCTAAACCCTTTTATGGTTCAATAGTATGATTCGTATTAACGAGAGTTATTAAAATCTAAGAGCCATAAAATTTACGTAAACAAAGTTATCTTACTCAATCTTTACAACTTAAAACAAATAATGAAACCCTAAAACATTTTTTATAAAGAAAATTGACAAATAGAAATTTCTGCTACAAATATATAATACCAGTAAGTTTTCCACATCATCATAACCATAAATGCATCTTGTTAATGAAATAAAATGATATAGAGAAAACTATAAATTCAAGAGGAACATTTCATAACCGTTATTATTAAGCAAAGATGAAACTACAACGGTTTATTATAGCCAAACATCGTTGTTAAGTATATGTTAAAAATTCACTAAATATTACAGTATGTATACTGGAGTTGGATCTAAGAAATTCGTAAAACCCTTAAGGGTATTTACTTCTTTAATAGCTGGTTACCAAGGAATTTCTTAGTCGAAATAAAAAAACCCCAACGCTGCCATTTAGTTATCCAACTTAATAGTCTTACAGCAATGGCCTCTTAGCCAAATAAGAATCAATTATAAGACTACACAAAAAAGGTTATACGATTGCTTTTTGTTTTAAAAAACTGAGTTTAGAGTGGGTTCAAAGCCCAAACTAATAGAGTTCGACTCTCAGCCTCGAAGCTTTAAACAATAAACTACAAAGCCCTCATGACCGAGAAAACTATAGGAGTATCCTCTATAAACTTAAGAGTAAAGATACAAAAGAAACTAAATGTTTACGCAGTTTCTACAAAGAAAAATTAAGAACAATTATTGGCATCGTCACTAACAACCTCGATGGCTTGCTACAGATATGCCTCCCTCATATTCTGTTAAGTATGAAATTATAAAAAATATTAGTATTGTTTCCGAAACCAGACAAGATCATAAGTCCCTTAACCATGACATTGGGTACTGCAAAGAAACATTTTAAACTATACAACCCTTTCGGGTCAACGAAGCTGAAGAATGCGCTTAAATACAATTGATAGTACACATTGTAAATATATTTATAAACTACATCTTTCTAAAGAAGTTAGTAGTTTTAAGAACTCTACAATAAGCTGTTTATATTCTGGGTCTTTAGAGAGGCTTCTATGCCCAGTACAAAATAAATAAGATAAAGGCTTGCAGCCACATTGTTAAATTAACCAATGAAAACCCTAGCGGGTCAGATTTGCTTGAAGTCTGTAATACATAAATACCTTTCCAGAATTCAAGATGAAATATTAATAAACCTTATATCATTCAGAAAAAAGTAACAAGATTCTTCTTAAAACTCTAGGATAATACAAAGTGACTAGAAACAAAGACTTAGACAAAGATACAATATCCAAACCCTTACGGGTCTTGCTGTAATAAATAAGTTTCAAACCCATCAAAGGATTCTAGAGTGGTATAATCGTTCACAACTCCTCAAGAGTTGTTTCACATCATTAATTTTAACGAATGTTTAAAATACAAAAAAAAAATCCTAGTATTAGTTCCATATCAAACTGAGAGTGGAGGGAACCAACACCATAAAAACATATCACGAAACCATCTCTTCTCAAGAGTTGTGCAAGAGAGTGACAAAGGTCTTACAAGTAAAGGGGAAGAGTAACAAGCTGTATATCTCTCCACTTCGTTCTAGAATTTGCACCTGTAAACATTTACATTACTAGAAGTTAAACCGTGAATGTTGAAGAGAGAACTTGGTAATAAGAAAAATGATTTTTGTATAATATAAAAACTGTTAGTGTAGAGAAAACTTACCAACTTGTGCTTTAAGAATCAAAACCACCCAAGTATCAGCAGAGCAATGGATTTGAACCTTCTCTGTGAACAAAACAACTTGGAAAAGCATGGGTGACTGGGTTTAAAGCTCCTCCATCTCTGTTGGATGAGGAGGAATTTTTTTACAGAGCCAAAGCATCCAGGAGCCGCATGGAGAATGAACAGGATGAAGAATTCCATACGATAAACCATCAATGAATTGGCATGGCTGTCGAAGTGCATTAAAACCCTTAGGGTTTTACCACGCATGAGTTGCCGAGAGCTGGAAGACAGTTTGAAATCACAAGGCTCGAGTTTATAGTGAATCTGAAACTTGTCCTTACCTTTGGATATCATTTTTAAAAGCTGACTGTGCATCACATCAAACCCTTATCGTTAGCCTTTATTGCCACTTTGGAGTATGGTGCACATTTTTACAATACATTATACTTAAGTTTAGCTCCCATTATATCTACATATTTTGGACCCTTAATATCCTTAGGGTATAGTTTCTACCTTTGATAAATATTAGATACCATATTCTCATGGCTTGTGAAACTTTGAAGATGAGAGTTTTGTATTGGGATTAAAACCTTTTAGACCATAGGATCGATTTGGTTTTCAACAAGTTAACATCTTAGAACAGAGGTTGTTTTTTAAGCGGTAATGTCAAGGTACTTCCAATCCTGCACATTGTAGAAAAAAATATATTCATGCTTTAGACATTGCGACTAAGTAAGACCTTTGATCCCTCCTTGTACAACTCAAGTTAAAAGCAAACAAACTACAACGACTAAACAGACTTGCGACAACAGATAAAATTTAGAAAATAATATATATATAGATCGACAATTAAGCAAGTAAGATATGGTTTAAATACTTTACGACAAAAATACTTGACGAAAGAAGTATGAGTAATAACATCTCTATACATATTTTACAGTAAATCCTAGTATCACATGGAGTAAACAATTTTTTTTTCATATGGTGATTTTAGGGGATATTACATGTGGTATCAGAGCGAGATCCCAACACTAGGACTGATTGGCTCACTCGCTTATAAAGAAAAACAATGTACTAATTTTATTTGTAAATATTTCTGTACAGAAAAAATAAAACCCATTTTGCAGGAAAATGGAGAATGCTGAGGCATCTGCTGAGAACAGTCCTCAACATAATAATCCTAACAACTTTTATGTAGATTTAAATAATCCAGAATTATTACAGATAGTCAGAGAGTTGAAGGATGAAATTCAAACTGTGAAACAAGATAATCAAAGAGTTTTAGAGTTGAATGAATATCTATTGGACATAATGAATAACTAGGAAAAAGATAAAAGAAGTGCTATTGAAACTGATTCTAAAACAACGACCTATAAACATAAATGAAAAAGGGAAAAGTATTCTGATAGTGAAACTTCCTCAGAGGTTAAACCAAGGTCATGTAGGGAAAGACAAAGATACATAAGTGACATCAGTGAAAGTGACCAAAAACCTAGGAGAAAGAACTATAAACCCTACGAAGATATTTCTGGAGAATTCAAGAAAATAAAACCTCCCATGTTCAATGGGTAAGCAGAGAAAGGAGAGGAAGCAGAAGCTTGGCTGTCAGGCATGAAGAAATACTTCCAAATCTATAACTATTCTGACCGATTAAAGTCCAAAATGACTATTTACAATTTGACCGTAAAAGACAACATATGGTGGCAATATATAAATAGGGTCAAAAATCTGAAAGAGAAGTACTTGACTTGGAGAGTTTTTAAGAAGTACTTCAAGAGAAATTTTTTGTCTGAACAATATTACGAGGACGGAGCCAAGGAGTTCTATGACTTAAAACTAGGTTCCATGACCATGAAGGAATTGAGCAGCAAGTTCTTAAGTCTTCTAGGATACGTACCATACATAACAGATGAAAATCCAAAGATCCAACGGTGTTTAAGATGTTTATCTGCTAGCTTCAAAGATAGGATTGAGTTTGACAATTCGAAAACCTTGGAGGAAGCTATGAGAAAGGCATAATTCTATTATGAGCAGAGCAAGAAAAGAGGAAGTCTAATTAATTGGAAGACTAAAAAGACAATTCATTTTGATTAGAAGAGAATATGATTCAAGTCAAATAAGAGTTTTGGGAGTAAGTCTCAGAACTTCTCCAAAAACAACTATAAAAAAACTGATTTTAAGAATAAAATACCTTAGAATATCGCAGCATCAAAGAGAAAGGATATGCCTAACACTTTTCTTAGAAATACTAAAAAAAGGGAACTTGTCAAATGCTGGGAATGCCAAGGACCACACTACGCCAAATATTGTCCGAACTAGAAAGGAAACATCAGCAACATACACACTGTCTAGGAAGAAGAAACAATTGGAGATGTGGCCAACGAGATGCACAGGATAAATGCAGCTCTGGAGAACCGATAGGCGGATCACCGGACATCTATGGTAGAAGTGCAAGGTATGTTCCAAAATTTCTCTGTTTCCATTTTAATTGATCTAAAAGCTAGTTTAAGTTATATATCTCCTAGCATAGTGGAAAAGTGTTAATTGTCTTTACAAAAGTTTGAAAAATCCTTCCTGGTCTAGCTAATCACATGAATTAAAAGAAAGATAGTAAACTATGTTGAAAGTTGTGATTTGATGATGAATCAGTTTGAAACTCAGGTCAAACTAAATGTGTTACCTTTAGGGTCTTACGATGTTCTCATAGGAATGGATTGGCTTGAAAAACACCAAGTGATTTTAAATTGTTTTCAAAAGACTTTTACTCGTTTGAATAAGGAAGGAGAAATAATTACTGTCACAAGGATTTCCTAGGTAGATATCTGTTAGAAAAATTTCAGCCTTACAGATGAAAAAGGATGTAAGGAAGGGCTGTAAAGTCTTTGAAGTGCACATTATAAATAATGAACAAGTTAATAAAGAAAATAAACCAGGATTTGATGATATCGCCATCCTGGAATATTTTGCGGATGTATTCCCGGAAGAAATTCCAAGATTACCTCCTAAACGAGATCTGGAATTTACCATTGAATTAATACCTGGAGCGGTACCTAATTCGAAAGATCCCTACCGAATGAACATCTTGGAGTTGAATGAACTAAAATTACAATTACAAGAGTTAATAGAAAAACATTATGTAAGACCAAGTGTATTCCCTTGGGGAGCATCGATCATTTTTGTTAAAAAGAAAGATGATACTCTATGTTTATGCATAGACTACCATCAACTTAAGAAAATGACAATTAAGAATAGATATCCTCAGCCCCGCATTGACAATCTGTTCGATCAGATATATGGAGCGACGGTATTTTCTAAAATCGACTTAAGGTCTGGTTATCACCAAGTTAGAATTAAAGATGAAGACATCTTTAAAACTACTTTCAGGACAAGATATGGGCACACTGAATTTGTGGTTATGCCATTCGAGCTAACAAGTGCATCAACAAGCTTCATGTGCTTAATGAATAATGTTCTAAATAAGTACCCAGAAAAATTTGTAGTCGTCTTTATATATGAGATATTAATTTATTCTAAGACTAAAGAAGAGCATAATGAACACCTAAAGATAATTTTACTAGTGTTAAGAGAACATCAACTATATACTAAGTTCAACAAATGTGATTTTTATAAAGATAAAATACAATATTTAAGGCACATAATATCTGAAGAGGGGATATCAGTGGACCCAGATAAAATAAAAGCTATCATTGATTGGCCTATTCCTAAGGATGTAACTAATGTATGATCTTTTATGGGGATAACATGTTACTATAGAAAATTTATTGAAGGATTTTCAAGCATTGTGAATCCTATAACTTCATTTCAGAAAAAGGGTAAGAACTTTGTTTGGGATCAGAAATGCAAAGATAGTTTTAATAAACTAAAATAAAGATTAACTACTGCACCCATCCTCAAAATAGCAGACCCAGATAAAGACTTCCTCGTATGCACTGATTCATGCAACGAAGGCTTGGGTGGGGTGCTGACACAGGAAGGTCATGCAATTGTATATGAATCAAGAAAATTAAAGACTCATGAAAATAATTTTGCAACCTATGATTTAAAATTGGCTGTAATAATCCATGCTTTAAAAATGTGGCGTCATCACTTAATAGGTAAAATATTTCTGCTAATGTCTGATAACATAAGCCTAAGATACCTGTTTGATCAGAGAAATCTAAACGCAAGGAAAGCTAAATGGCTAGCTTTCCTTAACGAATATGATTTCGAAATCAAACATATTAAAAGGAAAGAAAATAAAGTGGTTGATGCTTTGAGAATGAATGCTATAACAAATTTTATAGTTTCCATTAGCAGTTATAAGACTGATTTGGAAGATAAATTGGAAGAATAAATAAAGCGGGACCCCGAATACCATTATTTAAAAGAAAAGATAACTCATAATACATCTGAAAATATCATTACATATTACAGTTTTAATGAAAATGGTCTAATACTATTTAAAAATAGACTTTATGTACCAAATGTACCAGAAGTTAAGTTGCCGATTCTGAACGAGATTCACAAAAGCCCTTATTTAGGACATCCGGGGTATCAGAAAATGATAACTATGTTAAGAAAATAGTACTTTTGGCCTAACATGAAGAATGAAGTTGCTGAATTTTTAGCTAGGTGTATTGAATGTCAACAAGTTAAGGCTGAACACCAACACCCAGCAGGTCCTTTACAGCCATTACCAATTCCAAACTAGAAATGGGAAGTCATCAATATTTACTTTGTAACCAGTTTACCTAAAAATAAAAAACATAATGATACCATAATGGTAGTTGTGGATAAGTTAAGTAAAGCATCACACTTCATTCCTATTAAAACAACTGATACACCTGCTAACATTGCAGTTATCTTCATGAAAGAAATATTTCGCTTGCATGGAATCTCAAAGGTAATTATTTCTGACTGAGATCCTAAATTTACTACTTATTTTTGGAAAACTTTATTCAAAGAATTAGATTCTAAATTAAATTTCAGTACTGCTTATAATCCGCAAACAGATGGACAAATAGAAAGAGTTAATCAGGTACTAGAAGATATGCCGCGAATGTATGTTAGTGTTTATCCCAAAAAGTGGGAAGACTATTTGCACTTAGTTGAATTTGCTTACAATAACCATTATCAGGCCTCAGTAAAGCTTAGTCCTTTTGAAATATTATATGGTAGAAAGTGTAACACTCATATTACATGGAGTAATCCAGTAGACCGATTGATGTTAGGACTTGACATGTTAAAAGCATTGGAACTAATAGTGAAACATGTACAAGGCAACCTGAAAACTGCTCAAGACAGGAAAAAGAGTCATGCCGATCTTAAAAGAACTCCAAAGAAATTCCAAGTCGGTGAGCATGTTTTTGTTAAGGTGAAACCAATAAAGAGCTCCTTTAAATTAGGGAGTTGTGCTAAATTGACACCTAGGTATTGTGGACCATTCGAGATATTGACAAGACTAGGTCCAGTGGCTTATCAACTAGCTCTGCCACCTAATCTTAGGATACACAATGTTTTTCACATTTCTATTTTGAAAAAGTATATACATGATGTTGCTCATGTGATTGAATGAAATTTGATTCAGGTAGAACCAGAAGGATATTTTATGGTTGAACCGGATTGTATTCTCGATAGGAGAGAAATTTTTCTTTGGAATTGCTCCATTGGACAGGTAAAGGTGTAGTAGAAACACCTCAGTCTAGATGAAGCAACTTGGGACCTGGAGAGCGATATGTGGGTGGCATATACAAATCTATTTTAAGAAGACTCAGAATAACTTAAGCAATATCAAGGATGATGTTGAGCTTAAGGGGGGGTGTTTGTAACATACCCGAAACAAAAAAATAAATAGTTATTATTATTTATTTCAGCAAAAACAATTTGTCAATTTTTATTGTAAAGTTTATGACCAAGTGGGTCAAGGATGACTATAATTGAAGAATTATTTATTTTAAATAATTAATAAAAGGAGACACCTATTCAGGGGAGACTGTTAAATGAGTGTTCATTGCCCACTAGGACGAAGGACCAACTGTAGAAGGCTAGCTGACAAGTGGCAGCACTGGCATTCACTTTCTAGTTGTTCCAGGAGCATAATCCCTACAAAAATGGTCATGTTTCCTGAGAGGGGGAACTAAGCTGGGTGGCTCATTAAATTCCAAAACTAACTCAAAGACCTAGGCAATCTTATATAAACCATCAAATTGAGCAGGAGGCTCAACACTCATTCTTATTTTTGGAGAGAATGAACTTTGTGATTGCTGCAAACTGAAAAGTCAGGCACAAAAAGAATTTGATGATGGGATAACTAAAGTGATTTGCTGAGTTAAGTCTGTTGAGTTGCAGAAAGTCTGTTATGTAGCAGAGATCTTCATTCTAGTGGTGCAGTGAGCAAGCTTGGGGGTCCTAAGAAAATGATTTGGTTGCTTAAAGAAAATGTTGGGTGGAACAGTCTCCCTTGGGTGTCAGTCCCTTTTCTGTAATGCATCCAAGTTCTAATTCTAGATCTGTATGGTATTATTGCATTACTTTTGTTTTAGGTAAACTATACTAATTTTCGAATGAGGTTCTAGCTAATAGATGTTATTCAATGATTATGTGATTAAGTATATGTATAGAATCTGTTTGATAAAGAAATGAGTTTGAAATTATCTCCTCTATTTTTCTTCTCACCGAAGTGACGTACNTATAGTCTTCTATTAATTAGAAAATATGTATTTAGCTAAAGTACAAACTACAGTTCTAAATCCAAATGCTAAACAATTACTTTTCATAAAGGAAATTAAAAATTACAGAGTAAGTGAATGTACAGAAATTGAAACATCTAAGCTAGATATTAAGAGTTTTGTAAGTTAGTTTTTCTTAATCATTAAACTATTCTAATAATATCAAGTTGAGAATATCGATGAATCATAACATTGACCTCAGTCTTCTGATTTAGTTTGATATTGTTCTGAAGTGGTTCTCCTACGGAAAGAAGTTACAGTTTTAGGGCTAAACGCTTTTATGATTCAATAGTATGATTTGTATTAATGAGAGTTATTAAAATCTAAGAGCCATAAAATTTATGTAAACAAAACTATCTTACTCAAGCTTTACAACCTAAAACAAATAATGAAACCCTAGAACATTTTTTTATAAAGGAAACAGACAGATAGAAATTTCTGCTATAGATATCTAATACCAGTAAGTTTTCCACATCATCACAACCATAAATGCATCTTGTTAATGAAACAAAAGGATATAGAGAAAACTGTAAATTCAAGAAGAACATTTCATAACCATTATTATTAACCAAAAATGAAACTATGGTGGTGGCTTATAGCCAAACATTGTTGTTAATTATATGTTAAAACTTCACTAAATATTACAGTATGTATACTGGAGTTGGATCTAAGAAATACCTAAAACCCTTAATGGTATTTACTTCTTTAATAGTTGGTTACCAATGAATTTATTAACTGAAATCGAAAACCCCAACACTGCCATTTATTTATCCAACTTAATAGTCTTACAGTAGTGGCCTCTTAGCCAAATAAGAATCAATTCTAAGACTACACAAACCTATAAAAAAAAGTAACATAAAAATCAAATTAAAAGAGCAACAGAAAGAAAAGGTTATACGGTCACTTTTTGTTTTAACAAATTGAGTATATAATGGGTTCGAATCCCAAACTAATATAGTTTGGCTCTCATCCTCAAAGATTTAAAACAATAAATTACAAAGCCCTCACGGCCGAGCATATAGTAGGAGTATCCTCTATAAACTTAACAGTAAATATACAAAATAAAGTAAATGTTTACGTAGTTGCTACAAAGAAAACTTAAGAACAATTATCGGTATCATTACTAATAGCCTCGATGACTTCTTACAGATATGCCTCCCTCATATTTTGTTTAGCAAGAAATTACAAAAAATAATAACGTTGTTTCCAAAACCAAACAAGATCGTAAGGCCCTTAACCACGACATTGGGTACTGTAAAGAAACATTGTAAACTATACATCCCTTTCGGGTCAACGGAGCTAAAGAATGCATTTAAATACAATTGATAGCAAACATTATAGATATATTTATAAACTACATCTTTCCAAAGAAGGTAGTAGTTGTAAGAACTCTACAGTAAGCCTTTTATATTCTGGATCTTTAGAGAGGCTTCTACGCCAAGTACAAAATAAACAAGATAAAGGCTTGTGGCCACATTGTTAAATTAACCAATCAAAACCCTAATGGGTTGGATTTGCTTGAATTCTGTAATACATAAATACCTTTCCAAAATTCAAGATGAAATATTAATAAAACTTATATTGTTTAGAAGAAAGTAACAAGACTCTTCTTAAAACTCCGGGATAATACAAAGTGACTAGAAACAAAGACTTAGATAGAGATACAATATCCAAAACCTTACGGGTCTTGCTGTAACAAATAAGTTTCAAAACCATCAAAGGATTCTAGAGTGGTAAAATTGTTCGTGACTCCTCAAGAGTTGTTGTTTCACATCCTTAATTTTAACAAATGTTTAAAATACAAAAAAAAAATCCTAGTATTAGTTCCATATCGAACTGAGAGTTGAGGGAACCAACACCATAAAAACATATCACGAAAGCGTCTCTCCTCCATTGTTGTTGGATGAGGAGGAATGTTTTTACAGAGCCAAAGTGTCCAGGATCCGCAGGAAAAATGAACAGGATGAAGAATTCCATATGATAAACCATCAATGGATTGGCATGGCCGTCGAAGTGCATTAGAATCCTTAGGGTTTTACCATGCATGAGTTGTTGACAGCTGGAAGACAATTTGAAATCACAAGGCTCGAGTTTATAGCGAGTATTTAACTTGTCCTTACCTTTGGATATCATTTTTAAAAGCTGACTGTGCATCACATCAAACCCTTATTGTTAGCCTTTATTGCCACTTTGGAGTATGGTGCACATTTTTACAATACATTATATTCAAGTTTAGCTCGTATTATATCTACATCTTTTGGACCCTTAATATCCTTAGGGTATAGTTTCTACCTTTGATAAAAATTAGATACCATATTCTCATGGCTTGTGGAACTTTGAAGATGAGAGTTTTGTATTGGGATTTAAACCATTTAGACCTTAGGATCGATTTAGTTTTGAACCAGTTAGCATCTTAGAACAGAGGTTGTTTTTTAAGCGGTAATGTCAAGTTACCTCCAAGCCTGCACATTGTAGAAAAAAAAGATTCATGCATTAGTCATTGCGACTAAGTAAGACCTTTGATTCCTTCCTTGTACAACTCAAGCTAGAAGCAAACAAACTACAATGACTAAACAGACTTGCGACAACAGATTAAGTTTTAACAATCCATATATATATATATATATATATATATATATATATGTCGATAAATCAACAATTAAGCAAGCAAGTTATGGTTTAAATACTTTACGACAAAAATACTTGACGAAATAAGTATGAGTAATAACATCTGTATACATATTTTACAATAAATGCTAGTATCACATGCAATAAACAATTTTTTTTCATATGGTGATTTTAGGGGATGTTAAAACCTTTGTATTAAATTCATGACATATGTGCTTGAAGAGAAGCTCTTGGAAAGAGATCTTGATGATTTTTAGTTGGTCCACCATAGAAGTGAGGTCGGTGTTGTTTATCTCTACCAATCCCTACATATAGTTTATCACTGGCATCGAGTCTCCAAATACATGAAGACTACCAATTCCACATTTGGACGCTTGTCCCAATAGAAAGTAGAAGCCCTTAAATTCAACCATATTGTTAGTTCCTAGACCAAGAAAACCCTTTCCTTGGAAGTAGTAATCTTTTGTGAAACTGAAATTGCTTTCGGTATTCCCATATTGAATCCTCCATCGAAAAAGACACATGGTCGACTCTCATTGATTAGTGGAGACACCAAAAATCGCCTAGGATGAGGGAGTGTCATGGGCTTATAAAAATGGAGTAGAGAAAGGGATTGAGAAGCTACCTGGAAGGTCGATCGAGGTTGATCCTTCAACATACACTATATATACAAGAATGGAATTTTAAATTTAAGTAATAAAAATGGAAAACAATTTTTCATAATCACCACCACATATACAAGAAGATAAATGCATGCCGATTGAAATTGAAATTTAATTAATTTTAAATTTAAGTAATAAAATTGTAAAACAATTATTCATAATCACCACCACATATACAAGAATATAAGTGCACGCAGATTGAAAATTTAGATTTAATTTATAAAAGTTTTGGAATTTTAAATTTAATTTATAAAAAAAATTTGCAAAATAATTTTCAAAAGATAGATGTAAATTTTTTAAATAAAAAAATACAAGATTTACTGGGTAGTTTCAAAAGGACACAATACGCTACACTTACTTTCATTGGGAAACAACATTTCACTTGCAATATATGCAATATCAAATTGTAGTGGGTAAGTTCCATATACTAATCTAGATAAAATAAAGCATCATATGTTGTTACACTTTCATTGTGAAGCAATATTTCATTTGCACTAGATGCAGTGGTTAAGTTCCACACACACACACATATTAATTGTAACGGGCAAACCCCCAGTTTGTCAAATGAAATTATGTAAATGGCTATGGTTCCCATGTCACATAACTCATTGTATATTTTTAAATGTTAATATTAAAACTGCAACTGGTCGTGGTTGAGTTAGAGCGCTGAAAGATCAAGGAATCATGTATTGACCAAAGGTAGTGAGGGGGGATAAGTTCATAACCTTGTTTAACCCTACTGTAGAAATCCTGCCATGTGTATGAAATAAGCAATTATCTACCTTCTTGAATGTTTTCCCCAAACATTGAAGCTGTGGGTGAGATTCATGGAGAAGTCAGTCTAGGGTGGAAGCAAGGGGGTGATTTCACTCGCTGATAGTGTTGTCCGCTACCAAGATTCCTCCTTCCATGATTATTCCCGTACCTCAAAATGGGGATCATGAATTCTTCATGGAGGATTCAGTCATGGGGGGACACATTCATTCTAGCTTGTAAATCTCTCACATGGAGGTAGTTTATTGGAGGAATGTGATCCAGATATTTGAAGGTATGTGGTAGGCCAGCGAGAGAGGCAATGTTGAAGGTAACATGTAGAGGGATTATGTAGTGCGCAATAGGTGAGACGCCAAGTAGAGAAGGGGAGTTTTGAAGAAGCTAATTTACTGTCAATTTTGGAACCGTTGGTTGGACGGAGACCGTTTCTAGAACCTAAAGCAAAGCGTCCATTTTGACTGAACTGCACTGGTAGTTGGGTTGGTGGGAAACCTGAGTGCCCAAACCTAAACCTACAAACCTCTGTTGTTTATTTCTTGTCCTGGTTTTGCCTCTCAAGATCTAGTTTGAATGGAAAACAAAGCATGAAGTTAATTATGTGGAATTCTAAGCACAAAAGACAATGAAAATTATCATTGTTGTCTTAGTAGAATGAAGCTAAGGTAATGAATTATAGTTTGACATGAATTTGGTAGTAAGCCAGTAAATCCTTGTTGTCCAGTGAGGAATCCTGAGAATCTCTAGACTGGTGAGATATTTAGTGGTGAATGCATGAGTCTCAACTCAGGGGTGGAGTTCTATTGAGAGATTTATGAGCAGGACTACCTATGGTTGGGTGGAGCGTCGCTACAATGAAGCTAGTTTCCAGACAGTTGATTTAAGATAAGTTCTTGAAGCTTGACAATATTTCAGAATGAATATATATATATATATTTTTTATTACCAAGAAAATGTGTATGTTGTTATGCTTGAATTCCTACTTATTAAATGATAAGACGATGGACAAATTATAGGAATTTTTATAAGAAATTGATTATACGATTGGTTCATGGTGCTTGCTAACAATGATGCTAATTGATGGATGCCTTAGTTGGACATTGGTAGATAAGCCAATAGTTTCCAAAGGATGTTGATAAATTCATGTATGAATGAATGTGTAAACTGTGTAACTCATTCCATATTCATAGCCTTTCCTTAAGTCTTTTGTGTTTTGAGTCTGTTGGAAGCCCGCCGATGAAAAGTTCAACTGGTGGTCGTGTTTTTCTTAGTTATTTTTCCCCAAAACGCAAGTGGTTTGTGTGTCGATCGGTTTATTAAGTTGGACAAGTGCTTAAACCTTGTTCGCTTCCTTGTTGGAATGTTACAAGCTCTGTAGAGACGTTGCACTGACGTTTCCTCTAGGTTGGATGCAGTGGTGTAACTTGCTCGACGAGATCAACATCGATTTAAAAAGTTTGTGGACAATTTTCAATGTTCGATTCTTGACTTCTGAGTCGATGGTTTTCATGTTCCATGTTCATGTTTTAAATGAAGTTTAAATACCAAGATGACAATGCTGATGACGAAGTCAGAGTTTTCCTGTGAAATGGTGGCTTCATTTTTCTATCTCCTGAAGTTTGACATGCTGACGTCGAAATTGACACAACTGAAGTGTTTTTATTACCTTTCGGGTTTCCTGTGCCGAATTTCGACTATCAATCTGCTAAGGTTGGAATCAATAAGTTAGGTGGGTTCTTGTTATTTTTGTTTTGTCCTTGTCGAATCCCGATTCTTGACGTGTTGATTTCGGGATCAGGAATTCGAAGATGTTGTGCTACTTTTATTAAGTCTGTGCTGACTCCCGAGTGTCGATGTGACGACATCAGAATTGATAAGTAGGAATTTTGTTGTTGTTTTTGTTATGTCCGTTCTGATTCCCGACTGTCAACATGGGATCACCAAGTCAAAAAATTTTCATTATTATTTTAGCCATGCCGACTGTCTATGTACCAACATTAGGATTGACAAGTAAGAGGTATTTTCTTGTTTTCGTTATGTCTGTGCTGACTCTCAACTGCAGATGTGCCAAAGTCAGGACCAACAAGTCAAAAGTTTTCCGTTATTTTTGTTATGTCCATGTCGACTTCAGACTGCTGACATGTCGACGTCGAGATCGAGAAGTCGAAGGGTTTTTGTTGTTTACGTTCTGTAAAGTAAGGAGTGTTATTGTTGTTTTGAGCTTATTTGTTCTGATTTCGGACTCTCGACAACGAGACTATTAGAGAGGTCAAAAATGTTCAGAAAGGCTCTGTAAAGTTGGGAAGGTTGAATTTAGACCGTCAAGACTCGTTCTTTAATAATTTGAAAAATGTGTAGCTAAATTGATTTGATGTTTTAGTTTTTTAACCTTTGATTAATTACTCTTTTACTGTAGCGAGTGTTTGGGCTCATTGTTTTTAGTTTTAAATTTTCACTCAAGTCATTTCCTTGTAATTTTGGAGCCTTGGTTAGTGCTCTGAGGGTATGTTTCTAGCCTCTGATGTTTATCCACGTGGTTGAGTAGCATGAGAAATCGTTACTTGATTGTGTTTCCTCGACCAAAAATGATTATGAATGTATGGTAACGTGTGGGTACGTTACATTAATCTAGATAAAATAAAGCATAGTCTTATAACTTTGACATACCGCATCTCCACCGTAAACCCTAGTAATTTAACCCATATAAACATTCTTATAATAACCTCCAACTATGGATCAAAATACATGGGCCATGGCGTAAGTACTGACAAGAAGGTCATTCCCCATAATCATATCCCTCCAAAAAACCCATTTAGAGTCTTCTTCAAATAGAAATAACAAGGTAATCCAACCTCCTGCAAGAAGATGAAAAATTGGCCCATACCCAAGAATTGGAAACTAGAACCTCTAAATCCAGTCACTAAGAGGAGGATCTAAGATATGTTGATAATTGAATTTTCCCATCAAGACTTTTCCAAAATGTTCTAAGGGTTTATTTACCCTAGAATATATTCACCCAATACCATCCTCACTATTTATATCTTCAAGTTCATAATTTTTTTGACACTTTTCACCTTTGTTTCCTCTATTATGTCCAAGAAATAACTATCAACTCTCTTCAAACTAATAAGGGATTCAAGATCCAGAATTGCTCTAATAAAATAGAACATTACAAGTATATATTTTCATTTGAAGTACCACACTAATTGATTGAACCTTGCTTCAAGCGATTCATGCCAAAATTGATTAAGGAAACCTTCCTAGAAAACCCAAATTTGAGAATCTTGAGACCAGAAACACTCTTCTCTTTTCTCCTAAAAATGATTGATCTGAGAAATGCCTTGCATCCAATTTATCACAAGGAAAAATCACCAAATATCTGGATAAAACAATGAGAAGATGAGATAAAGAGAATCCCTCTATCACTACTAAATGCAAGTGAGGCCTACTTGGATGAATGAAATAAAATCCAAGCATAGGTCCTATTTGTAAACAAATCATTCACTTAGTGTAGTCTCTTTTTTTAATGGAATTTTGCAAAGTGACTACAGTTATATAACTTGCAATAGGACTTGAAAAGTAGGAACATGCCTTTTTTTCAAATACATGTGAATTTTAGGCTAACTAGATGCTCCACAAAGTGAGGCAAGGCACAATTCTAAAATCCTTAAGTTATTTTTTATCAAAGCATAACCTCAAACACAACTCCTTTATTTCTTCATACCAAATATTTGGGATCACCGTGAGCTACTTTAATTTATTCCATTATGCACTTAATACAAATCCCAGAACCATTCCTATTCCATTTTTGTATAATCATTGATCGTTAATGTTAACCATAGAAAACAATTGGTATTTTTGGGATCCTTTAACTTCAGACCTATTTCTGCCATCAAATTAACTCTTGTTGCTCATAATCAAACCGTATAGACACCTAGGCTCTTGTTCTTTTCCCATTCTAAAGAATCAAGCTCATATTTTAAACAAATATGACGTCTTTTAAGACTTTCTAAATAAGAATTCCATATAATTGTATGATATCCTTCTAATCCTAAACATATTGCACTCCATCCTTGCTGCCAAGTGTAAGTAGAAATTTGATCTCCAACTTTATTGAATGTGAGAATACCCCTATCTTGCATGTAGGCAATCATTTCCTCAAGCATTTTAACACTTTCTCCACACTTCATAATGGAATTTGCACCAACTCTAGTCTGCTTCCCATCCCCAACTTTTCCACCTAAATGGTTTCCTATGGCATAGGAAAATACAAAAAAAGAGTGCCTTCTAGTGAATATAAATATCTTGAATGCTTTTCCTTGGGATCTTAATCCAGTTTAGGAAGGACCCTAGACTAATATACTTATGTTCAATGATCTATCTACATAAGAGTCTTTAGTTAATAAATTCCACAAACTTTTAGCTAATGATCTTTGACCCCATATTCCTTATTCCTTGGGCCTTGCAATGGCGTACCATTTAACTAGATGGATTCCATTATCTTCATTTTTCCCATCCAATAAGATGCTCAAGCAATATTTCTTGATTTTATCAAGGACATATTTTGGAATATATGACAAAGAGTGGTAGAATACTGGGATAGATTCTAGAAGTGATTTTAATAAATTCAATGTGCCTCCTATAGACAACCATCTATTACACGAATGATGAGTGTATACTTCAATTCTTTCAGATCACCATACCCATCCCCCTTTCCATATCAATTTAGATTCAATAGAAATATTGGGTATTTGGAACCTTCTTGAAGGTTAAAAATATTGAAATGGATACCTCAAAAATAGTCATTCATCCTCCTACTCCAAAATATATAAAAAAAATGCAGAATTGTGCAAATTTATCTCCATACTTGTAGTTGTACTATGAATTTAATGATCTCATAGAGAAAAGTGGGACATCATGAACAAAAAACATGTGGG
The DNA here is from genome assembly GCA_001517045.1 of Pseudotsuga menziesii. NCBI lineage: Eukaryota > Viridiplantae > Streptophyta > Pinopsida > Pinales > Pinaceae > Pseudotsuga > Pseudotsuga menziesii. The sequence continues at coordinate 136,722 of LPNX010941025.1, read as the reverse complement.
TTAGCCTCACATACAATGGGTTTTAATACTTGTACATTTGATTCCTTTCCTGTTGGCATCCCTTATAGATTTTCTCAATGCTTCATCATCAAGTAAGAAAATAATGGATCTAAGAAACAACCTTGCATATGGCCTCAATTATATCTCTTAAAAAAATGAGGTTTCACCTTTAATAAGCATAGAAAACGGAACTAAAGAAATATACTCCATTATCTATTTATCCACATGAAGACTAAATGCTACATGTAGAAGCACCAATCTTAGGTACAAACAATTAGTTTTTTCATATGCCTTGGATAAGTCCAATTTTATGACTATAGTTAGAAAATTAGTGAATTTAGTTTTTGAAAAAAAAGCCCATAAAATAGGCAATTGACGAAATTTTGCCCCTAAAAATTTCCCTGAATTAGGGCTTTGCCAAAATAGTCCAAGGATCATTGATCAACCCTAATATGTTCACCCAACACCATATTCCCTATCGATTTCTACTACTTCACCACTTTATTCACACTTTTCTCCGTTGTTTCCTTTATTCTTCCAAATAAATAACTATCAACTCTCTTCACATTGCTAAGGGATTCAAGATCCAAAGCTGCTTTGATAAAACTATAATGTTTCAAGTAGATATTTCCCTTTGAATTATCACCTTGATTGATCGAACCTCGCTCCGAGTGATTCACACTAGAATTGATAGAGGAAACCTTCCCATACAGCCCTAATTCAGAAACCATGACACTAGATCCCTCACCTCATTACTCCCTCCTTCAATGCCCAAGTATTTGACCTAAATGCCTTCCACTTTAACCATAGATCATCCTCCAAGTGCAATCCATTCTAACAATCATCATAAAGGTAGTTTTCAAAGCCTACATGGGTAAGAGAAGGACAAAACCTATCCACTTATATTTAATTTTCTCAATTTTTCTTTGATCCATTCCATCCATTGCTCCCTTTTGAGATAAGATCGCAATCTCCACCTAGGAAAAACAAGATTGAAGGAGTAAGGGGGTCTTCACAACCCTCTATCCCCATCACCATAATAGTTATCAATGTTAATTCGAAGTCATATTCTAATAGCATACCCAAAATTCAATAAATCGAGTATTAATTTATAAGTGTTGTGTGAGGAATCAAGATTGGAGGAGTGATGACTCTTCAAAACCATCCATCCCCATGGCCATAACAATTATCATTGCTTGTTCAAATTAGTATTTTAATATCTATCAAAATTCAACAATTTTTTAATTTTTAAAAGTTGTGTCCAGTTAATTGAATTATTTGGATAAAGTATCATATGGTGCATCAATGCTTTTGATTGGAAGATAAAGGTCACGTGGTTTATTTGTGTCATATATTCAAGGATAAATACAACTTTGTTTTGTCATGTGGGAAATTTAAATTTGGTCAGCGATAGAAGAAAATTCTCATTATGTTAGATATAGAATTTTCTATTTACTAGATTTTTATATTTATATATGACTAGAATATTTGAATATGAAACCAAATTAAGTTCAAAATTATAATCATATTAAATGGTTACATAACAAGAGATACTTAGCGGCAGTTTCCTCGTGGTTTTAGGCAAGAAATGACAATGAGCTATAACTAGAAGTAGTATAACGAAGATGTTATAGTTTATCTAGATTTATATGAATTTTATTTAGGTTACTTATCTTTTTACAAAGAAACCATATCTATTAGTGGTGGTGGTGGGAGTTGCAAGGTTTTTCACTTAGGGTAATCAATGATTGGAAAAAATAAACATCGTCAGATGCTTAGGGTTTGTTTTCAACGATGTATTTTTTGAACTACCACACACCACTAGTGTGTCATAAAATAGATCTAGTGCAAATTGAAGTAAACTTTCCTAACGGTTTGATATCTATATGTTACAATATTTGGTTCTCCATATTCATTTACTATCTACTTTCAAAATCATATTCCAGATTTAAGCTTGTAGCACTTATTTGTAGGTAGTAAAACATTACATACATATCAATTTGATAATCAACATATAAGATATGAAACTTAAGTATACGAGTGTGTCAAAGTAATTCAAATCATATCAAATACATGAACAACAATTAATAACAAAACTTAGTACAAAAGTGATGATTACAATTGATAGATTTGGGGGGATGATGGAGGAACTTCATGTAATTAGAGCTCACTCATATCCTAATGATAGAAATTTTAAATACCATCATGTGATACCTACACCTAAATGCGTTTATAGCCAAATAAATAAATAATACATCTTTTGTAGTCATTCAATAACAATTCAAATAAATATAAGTATTCAATACTTAAAGTGATGAACAAAAAAAAGTGTCTTCATTTTTACTTCGTTTTAAATTAAATAGAATAATGAATTTGTATCAATCGTGCTCAAATTTTGTGTAAATCCATTGGTGCTTCATTCTATATCAATAACTAACATGATAGAAAAACATGAAAGATTTATGAAAAGTATAATACATATATAGTAAATCAGCAAAATTATGAATGAATCCTTAGATTTGAATGACTTATTCAGTAATCCTCCATAACCATAACATCACAGTGAATTTGGACAACATTTGATGACTTCAACAATGAAAACACTATGAAAAGAGAGTCAAATAAAAGTACAAGAATATTATATATTCAACAAGAGCCATGAGGTGCCAATGTCTTCGAAAATGCCAACTACTGTTGCAAGAATGACAAGAAGCTATTAGCTAATAAGATAACTTCTTATGCAAGACCGTGAGCAATTCTCTAACAAGAATGATGAGTAGATGCAATGTTGTGGACTGAACATTTAGTTGCTTTGGATGTTCAAAATTTAAGTGGCG